>JASTWK010000252.1:2500-253417 GCA_030770225.1 Temnothorax unifasciatus
GTTTTTTGAAAAACACGAGGATCATGCCTAAATCACCGGCATCACCAGGTAGTCACGCTTTAAGGAGCCTTCCCCTTTCGTGACAGTTCTCTTTCCAGAACGGTAATAGTTATTCGGGTATCAAAAATTGGTACAGAATTATGTGAGTGTCTCTGTTACTGACTTAAACAAGACAACTTGTAGGTTAAGAACTTATATTTATACTATTTTTTAAATTGTACAGAGGTAAATTATGATATTATGACTACTTTTTAACTTCATAATGAATAAGATTCATGAATTACATGTTCTCTTTAGAGATATATACGTTTATATCATTTTATATCTATTTATTTCGAGGTTATCAGTAATAGAGACAGGTACATATTCTAATACCGATTAATGACATATACGAATTAACAACGAAAATTTCAAACCTTGATATTTTTATGCTTAAGAATATTTTTAACTTTCTCTCGACTTCATAAAACAATTCACTTTACTTCAAATTATTGAAAGCACAACTGTATACATCCAGCAAACAGACATCTCGAATCAGCTGTCACTTTCTAAGATGACGGAGAGCAACTGCGTTCAAACTGTCGCCGTCAGAGTACGCTTGTAATTATGATGTTTTAACATTCCTTATGGCTTTTAATTTTATTCGAAATGTATTGTAACCGAATATAAATAAAATTTAGAATCTGAATACATGTTTAAAATAAATATTGAATCCGTATTAGCTGATTTATTAAGGAAAACGAGTGCGATTGTCATAAATTGGGACACTGTCAGCAATTGGGACATTTACCTTAGATCCGTACGTTTCGGCTCAGTTTTGAGCCATCTTCAGCGGTAGTTACAGAAATTAAGTTACACGTTCTCCATACCGTATGGTGAGTTTACTGATTCAAAGCATCAGAAACATAGGCCAATTGATCCATATCTGTAAATTTGTTCAATTAATGTTGAGATATTAAAAAGATCCTTTAGGAAACTCACCATTCGGTCTGAAAAACGTGTAATACAAAACCATGTACATAATGAATACTCTCTGCGAGAAGACTATTGACGATCTTATCGACACGACACATGCATAGCAATGATATGAAAGGTCTTGCAAGAAGAGGCATGTCGTAGGTCAACACACCGGCGAGGATTATAACAATAAAGCACCATTTGACACTGTCTCAAAATGACACGGATTTTTTGCATTGTTACGTACGAAAATTTTTCTATCTCGATGACGCATTGGAATTGTCGAACGTCTTAGACGACGCACGTTAGCTCGGAATCCGGCCGAGCGAACGTTCGGCTCAACGCGGATGTTTATCTTATCAGACGACCGTTGGAGGGCTGGGGGCCAGATGGGGCCCAAAACTACGCTTCTAAAAGATTCTAGAAGCTTCTAGAAAACCTCCCCCCTTAAGACGCGTAGAAAAAGGCGGAAATCTCGCGCGGGAGATTCCGGTCATTTTCGGGTATAAATAGGGCGGAAAACGCCGCGAACAGTCAGTCCTGTCCTGAGTCTCGACTCCTAGCAGATATTCCTTCGGCTCTAGCATTCAATTGCTCAGCCATTCCTTCGGCTCTAGCATTCAATTGCTCAGCCACATAATCCTAGACTCAGACTGTTCCTAAATCATTTCTCGACTCGATCTTGGGACTTAATCCCTGTATCTTATACCTTAAGACTGCGCCTCACGCATAACTCACTTGTATTAGATTTTAAGAATAAAGGTAAGATTAATTGAAATCGAACAAGCTTGAGATCTGGAATTTCATCTCCAATTAAAATCTAAAATCTTTTCGTATAAATCGATCATTTCTGGGATTCGACTCGCAGTTGTCGCTGACAAGTGCGTGGCAATTGGTCCTGAGCGCTGACGAAGAGTGTGGCGAGCAGGTACCTTTGCTGCCGAAGGCGTGGCGATTACGGGGTTGATTCTTGGGAATCGCAATTAATTCCCGAAAGTGAATTTGGCCTTTACGCTGCCGATCTGAGCGCTGACGAAGAGTGTGGCGAGCAGAGTGTGGCGGATTGGCTTTTGAGCGCTGCCGAACAGTGTGGCGAGCTACAAAATTCATTTTCAAGGAATCGGGTTAAATGACGAAAAAGGGAGGTAGACGAACTCAAATCAAAAGGATTAGGTTCCAGATTAAACAAGCTGTCATTTCTAATCAAGATCCTCTTCTCCTTCTCCAAAAATTACAACAATTAGAGAACGCACCTCCATTTAAAAAACCAACTCCTGTCGATTTCGATATCGATTACCCTCATTACAATCAAATAAGTAAAAGTGATCCTCGTTACAAAGTTTATAAAATTAGATATCTTTTCGGTCCCGAATAATAAGAATAATAACTATATCCTTCACACGACTTTGTCCAAATCCCTGGTAAATTGCTTAAATGCATTGACCAAAAAAACGGACGAACATTAACAGTCAGAACGTGACAGCATCATGCATATGTCACGGTTTTGAGCAAATTGTAATCCATGCTCATGAACTTTGGTCGTTGGCAAATCGGGGTTTTACTATTGGTACATGCAATATTGTGACGGTGTCAAATGGTGCTTTGTTATAATCCTCGCCGGTGTTGTTGACTTACGACATGCCTCTTCTTGCAAGACCTTTCATATCATTGTGTGTCGTGTCGACAAGATCGTCAAGTCTTCTCGCAGAGAGTATTCATTATGTACATGGCTTTGGCTGGGTTCGGGGAGCGCGCTTTTAGCGCTATGAGCGTGCTCTGTCCTTGTTCAACTTTTAGTAAGTAACAGAGATAGAATGACGTTGTTAGCACTAATAGCGTCTCCCCGAACGGCCCGTTTGTGTTCCACGTTTTTCAGACCGAATAGGGAGTTTCCTAAAGGATCTTTTTAATATCTCAACATTAATTGAACAAATTTACAGATATGAATTATTGGTCTATGTTTTTGATACTTTGAATCAGTAAACTCACCATACGGTACGGAGAACGTATAACTTAACTCAAAGCTGAGCCGAAACGTACGGATCGATGTAATGTATCAAAACGACGAATAAATCAGTTATTTCTGATATTACGCACTGTGATCTGCGTCTGGCCTTGACTTCTCCTATCAAAATAATTAGCAAATCGAATTTTTGTTTTAATTTTATATTCTTAACTGAAGAACTGAATAATTAGAATTTAAAATATTATTTATTTTAAGTAATATTATCAAGAAAACATTTTTTGTGAAGATCATCGTTACTTAAAAGAAGAGAAAATTGAGTAATTGGTTTTCTTAGCAGCAGAATAATGATATTTTTTTGCGTGGGCGTATACGGCACGCCGTTTTGCTATTTAATATTATCAAACATTCTACCAAATTAAATTGATACTCAAAGAAAAAAAATTATTGTTATGTCTAGACATAACAACTTATGGTAATTAAGAAATATCGCGTTCCCGCGACCGGCCATTATTACGCACTCGGCATTATCGCGTTCCCGCGACCGGCCATTTTTACGCACTTGACAGTTTATAATGTATGTACACAATACTGGGTAGGTATTTGAAAAAAAGAATAACGTTTATCGATTTTGTATAAATTTTTTTATTTAATATATACTATGGTTGAATACACATGGAATAAATATAATACAGATAGATGGATACACACATAGAGCAAAAAATGCAAAAATGTAATACATTAAAAATTATGTCATACGAGTAATATTATATAATATGCCTTTACATTTAATCGGCGGAGTCGATGTTGGAGAAACATTCGCGTCGCTCGATCCACCAGTTCCGCAACTTCAACACGTTCTCCATCGCGCAGCACCGTCGATGACGTCCGCAGCAAAACGCGAGATCGGCGCGAAAAAACTCCAACCGATCGATGTCGTCGTATTCGTCGTCGATGGCCCCGATCGTCGCGTCGACGTCGCCGAGAATCTCCTCCAGCCACCTCTTCTTTTCGAGCTCCTTCACGTAGATTCGCGCGCCGGGCGTCTCTTCTCTCCCACGTTTCTTCGAGGTTGTCGCACACCGCGTGTCGAATAATCGTCTTCGCTAGGCGATAGTCCGTGTCCCCGTCCTCCCAACGGAGGCCGTGATGGTTCGCCATCAGCCAGCTGGCCCTTGTCTTCTCGGCGCTCGTCAGCAGATCCCAACTCATCGGCGCGCGAAACACGTGATGCGCGAGTACGCGCGTCTCGCTTCGAAGCACGGCCACTTCCTTCACAATGAATCTGTCGCCTACTACGAATTCCTGTAGGTCGACGAAGATCGTCGTCGTCGTTGCTGCTGTGGCCATTGAATCAACGCGTTGGAAAGAATATGTAATAGCCTCAGTTTAAGGATGTACTTAAACTGCTCGTTTCTAACAGAGTCTGTTCGGGAAGTCGAACAGTAGGCACGCGCGCCTGGCAAATGAGCGCCCGGCCACCACGCGCTTATCAGATACCGCGACCGGCCGCGGCGCGTCGCCGGCTCACACGCATTCACTCGTACTTAAAGTACGATCGTGCGGCATCTTAAGGCGGGCCGCGCAAGAACCATGGTACTTATCCTTTCGCTATACTCCACAACTTTTGGTGTCGAGGAAGCGTAGAGTGGATTAAAACAACACGCGTTGAGTGAGATATCCTCCGCTTAATCACAATCCTGCCTAATCGCAATCAAGCGTCGAGCAACTTCTCCTCCGCTTTATTGCAACCGGTGTGAACCACAGTGGAGACCGCTGCTCCCGTGAGGCCGGATGCCCCTTCTGGGCCCGGCCCTGTAGACGTGGAGGCGCCGGGCGGCTTCCTTCCGCCCAAACGAAGACGGTGCAGGACCAGGACGCGGAGCCAAAGACGAAGGAAGCACCCTCCTTGCCAGCCAGTGCTACAAGAGCGGCACGTGAAGAGGCCAGTATCAAGTGGGAGGCCCCTTCCCTGCCAACCAGGGCAGCAGGAGCGGCACAAAGACAAACCCCCGTGAGACGCCGCAGGAGCGGCTCGCGAATAGGCAGGAACCCTCCACTGGCCAAACGCTGCTGCCGTGGAAGCTAATACCGCTGGAGCTCCCGGAAGTTCGCTTCACCAGGCCCGCTGGATTACTGCTTGCCAAGCGAGATTGTCGCATTTCACGACCACCGACCCTCCATCTGATTCCAATCAAAGAAACTCAAACCACGGCTTGCCAGACCGCGCTCACGAGAGCCTTCTTGGCTCCCTCATCGCCTCTGGACCCACCAAACCAGCCGACGGACAAGCCTCCAGTCACCCCGGGCTCTAAGCTCGATTTAAATAATAACAAGGCCTCCACCAAGCCCCTTGTAAATAAAGTCGTCCACCGACTTAAGTTTTGAAAGGTTTTCTAAGTACTTATATTTTTTAATCAGGCGCCCTCAAGGCCTAAGATAATGCAAATACAATGCATATATGGAAGTGAAAAATATATTGTTATTTGTTGATTAAATCTGTCTCGCTGACTTGCTCACACCTGCCTTATCCTATTGCGACTCCGCTGTTTCGAACAGAATCTGAGGAACGATGGAAGGATCTTCGACGTTATATATCCCCCGTTTACCGGGGAAATGGGTTTCCTACGACCGCATTTTTCCGTTAGATAATTTTTATTTGCACGTTTGTCAGCGATATATGCCTCGTTTTCGGGAAATGTTATTTTCTTTCGACCGCATTTTTCGTTAGATAATTTTGCGCTCCACGTTGATCAGCGGACTGTACTCGATGACGCGATCGTGAACGATGAGGCAAAAGGCGGTGGTTTTCGACGAAACGTTTTCCCTGCATTCGAATTCGATGCGCACGTCCACGGTGGCGCTCTTCACCGATTTGTTTTGGTGGGAACAATCGATCACCACGAGCGGAACTACCCGCGCGAATTCGCGCGGGGAGAAGAGCGCGTCGTCGCGACCGTCCCCGTAGTACGCTCTTCGAAATTTCGCGTACATCTCGTACAGCACGGCGAACCTGTCGCTTTCGAAATCCGCGTTCACCTCATCGTAGGGATAGAATTCTGAGTTGAGATACAATTTCACGTTGGTGAGCGCGCAGTGATCGAATCTCGAGGCGTCCTCCGTGAATTCGTTTCGCCGTCCGGTCTGCAGCGCGAATACGACGTATCGCGACTTCTCCAATTGTGGCGCGGCTTTCACGGCCCACGAATGCTTGGTCGTGCTCTGCAGCAGGGGAAATTCGTACAAATCCCAAGAGCGAAAGCCCGCGCTCAGAAATCGTCCGCTCTCCAACGTTCGCAATAGCGATAATTTAGTCACGTCGTTCAACGACACGTGCGGCATACGCCATTGAACCTTCATCAGCGTAATTTTAGGGTCCTTGGCCGGATCTCTCGGCACTGTTTTTTTTTTTCGGATCTACGACACAATTGACGTTGTTACGAGCGCGTATCAGGATAAGCTCGTGTCGCGCGTTTATTACCACGCGTTTGTAGTCCTCGCAGAAACCCAACAGAATGTTCAAAGGTACGCAAAAGTTTAATTGACGGGATGCGTTGTTCAGATTCGATTCGTTCGTCGGATAGTTCCATCCTGCGTTCTGCAGTCTTCTAGCTCGTTCGGTGGTCAGGGACACGTAGTTCTTTATCGTGCTGGTTATTCCGACGTTTCTACACCGATCGATCTTCACTCCGTCGAGTTCGTACCGAATTTCGTCGAACATAAACGCGACGCAGTTGTTGATCAATTTCGAGTATTGCCTTTGATCGTCTTTCTCCGCGCCGTCGTCGTAAAGGCGTCCCTCGACGTACAGAAAACTGTCGCACAGCAGCGTATACAGATCCTGCTGCTGTATGGGTATTTGTATCTCGTCGTTGTACCCAAACGTTGTGTTGACGTACGGGTTATACGTGTGAGTCTCGATTCCAACGATGCGCTCGTCGAAGATCGGCTCACCGCCGATGCTCAGTATGTCGACCATTGTCTTTTTTCTTTAATATAAAAACGACACGATGGCGAGGAGTTTCTCACGGCGAGACCCAGCGATCGTAAGAACTTGACGTTGGCGCTGCTGAAAGCTGCTCTCCTTCCTCCTCCACCACCTCTTCTTTTCCCTTCACCTCCGATCTCGTAGAACGGGCCGGCTCGCTCGTTCATGCAATTCGCGCTCGATCCGTTCAGAACGAGCATCCCTCTCTCTTCAGGTTGCACGCACTAACCGCGACGACGTACGTGCAGTCTGATCGTTATCTCCTTACCGCGAAAATCGATCGGTCGATCGTTCTGATCCACGACTCGCACCGTAATATTGGTGACGTTTCGCGCGACGATCGGGAGGTAAATGATCTGCGTCGGAGTCTCCGACAATTTATATCCCGGCGGCACTTTCGGCGCGAATTCGTGGATCGTGTGCATCGAGCGTCCGTTGCTGTACGCTCCCGTGGTGATGCTGCATTCGATGCGAATTACGTTCACGCTCATGACGTCAACGGGTCTGTCGGAAACGTACAGTTTGTTCGGTTTTAGAATACGATCGCGCGAGAAACCCAAAAGGGAACCGATGCTGTTAGGCTTTGTAAAGTTCACTCTGTAGGCGCATTTTATCTCGCTTCTCATGGTGTTCTCGTTGGCGCAAAAAGCGCGTATCGTTCTATCGCCACCGTCGTCGCTCTTGCCATCGTCGTCCTCGTATATGCCGTAACTCTCGTCACTGTTATCGTCGTCGTCGTCCTTTTCCGTTAGTTTTTTTTCACCTACCCGTTCAGCGCCATCGGTCTGTTTTTTTCCTCCTTTTTTTTTAATTTTTTTCTCTCTCGCGTGCGCGACGTTCGCGATGAAGAAGAACGGCGCGCAGATATCTGCTCACGGCTCGCAGCTCGTACGATCCTTCCGGAACGACAATCACCTGGTCGTCCTCGCCGAAGTAGAATCGATTGTTCGCGGACGTAACGTTGGGTATCGAATTGTACGTTCCAAAAGTCGTCAAACCCAGCTCGTATTTGCTGTCGCTCAGATCCAAAGCGGGAAAGTGACTCGCCGTGAGAACGCTGCTGGTTCCGGATAACGTGAGCGTCAGCGACATGGCGGGAGAACGCCGATCGTTCGCCGTTTCCCCAATCAATATCGCGAAGAAATCGCAGAAACAGCTGTCCGCAGATTCTCTGATCGAACGTTTGAAACGCGCGACGATTGTACGTCACGATCGCGCTCTCGCCACCACCGTCGCCGAGATATCGCGCGAGATCCCTCGGCGGACGGAGATTTCCGAACGCGTCGAAGTAGATTGCCGCGTTTCCCTTTTTCGCGTAAGCGACCCAATGCGTGCCCGGACCCGCCGCGTCGCACAGTGGGGCCAAATCCCGAAAAGCTGGTCAAAACCTCAAATGAACTTAGAATCGAGCAAAAATTGGTATACTAGAGTTTTCGAGGTCACACATGTGAAAAAGATATCAGACTTTAATAAAAATTAGCATACAAGTGTTTTCAAAATCGCTGATTACATATCCAAAGTTAAAATTATTGTGAACAAAATGGCGGATCCAATATGGCGGTCAGACATGTGAAAAAGATATCAGACTTTAATGAAAATTAGTATACAGGGATTTTTGAGGTCGTTAATTACAAATCTCAGGCCAAAATTACTGTAAGCAAAATGGAATCTAATATAGTGAACGCATGTGTGAAAAATATGTAAATTTTTTTAATAAAAAAAGATTATAGGCTCGATACTAGCACAACTAAGCAAATATATATATGTATATAAAATAATGTTAAAACGATAGTGGTAAAAAGATGAAACATGATTTAAAAACATTACTGGAGATAATTAATCGGAATCCACGTCAAAATCAGAATTAAGTACACGTCAGAATCGGAATCAAATCTACGTCAAAATCAACTTCCGAATCGTAGATCCAAATCGTGTCAATCGTAGAGCCATATTCCGTTTCGGTTGCAACAATCACTGGAAAAAAGACACAATTATATTTAGTTTAAATTAATACGTTAAAGAATAAAATTTATTTATTTGACAAAAAATATTACTAAGGATAATTAATCGGAATCACTGTCAGAGTAGGAATCCGTCCCAGATTCAGAATCAACTTCCAAATCGGTGTCAAGCGTAGTTCCAGATTCGGTTCCGGTTGCAATGACGGGCTTGGAAAAATTAGCGGGGAAAGAAGACCCTGTTGAGCTTGACTCTAGTCTGGCACTGTAAGGAGACATGAGAAGTGTAGCATAAGTGGGAGATGGCAACATCGCCGGTGAAATACCACTACTTTCATCGTTTCCTTACTTACTCGGTTAGGCGGAGCGCGTGCCCCGAGGGCTTCGTGCCCCGGCGGTCACGGTGTTCTAGAGCCAAAGTAGGTAAGCTAGGCCGGTTCTAACTCACTGCGGCGTGTTGCTTTCGCGCGAGTATCGGTTTTCGCGGGGGGGGAGGGGGTACCGCGTTTTCAGGCGTCGCGGGGGAGGGAGGTACCGCGTTTTCGGGCATCGCGGGAGAGGGGGGTACCGCGTTTTCGGGCGTCGCGGGGTAGGGTACCGCGTTCTCGGGCGTCGCGGGGGAGGGGGGTACCGCGTTTTCCGATGCCGCGGGGTGAGCTAACCCGCGTTCGCGTTTTCGCCGCGCCGCGGGATGAGGGGTGACCGCGTGCAACGGCCGCGCCGGTCCGCGTGACGTCACCCGCTCGCGTTATCTCCCTCGTTCTCTCGTGCCCCCGTACCCCGTTCGCGCGCGTCTTCTCGTTTGCGCGCGGTCCCTCTCGCTCCCGGCCCCCGTTCGCGCGCGTTTTCTCGTTCGCGCGTTCTCGCTCACGATCGCGTACATACGTCTTCTCGTTCGTGCGCGTCTTCTCGTTCGCGTTATCTCCCCGATCGCGCGCGTTTTCTCGTTCGCGTGCGTCTTCTCGTTCGCGTTCTCTTTCCCTCGCGCGTTCTTACTCACGATCGCGTTATCTCCCCCGTTCGCGCGCGTTTTCTCGTTCGCGGCCCCCATTTACGTGCGTCTTCTCGTTTGCGTGCGTCTTCTCGTTCGCGCGTTCTCGCTCACGATTGCGTACGTCTTCTCGCTTACGCGCGTCTTCTCGTTTGCGTTATCTCCCCCGTTCGCGCGCGTTTTCTCGTTCGCGGCCCCCATTCGCGTGCGTCTTCTCGTTCGCGTTCTCTTTTCCTCGCGCGTTCTCACTCACGATCGCGTTATCTTCCCCGTTCGCGCGCGTTTTCTCGTTCGCGTTATCTCGTTCGCGCGCGTTTTCTCGTTCGCGACCCCCGTTATTTCTCCGCCGTTCGCGCTCGTCTTCTCGCTCTATCTCGGGTGATCTCGTTCATTCTCCATTATATTTAAACTTCTTTAACGTGTAAATAATATTATATGTTAAGCTTTTTTAAACATATTTAAATTATAATGTTTGTATGAAGCATATATAATCTTTTTTTTTTACTATTTTTATAAAATTATTTGCCCTATTTAAGCATCACTATTACTAGCTTATCTAAAGGAAATGGAATCGACGAAATAGTGGAAAACAAATACAGATTTTAAAAATTATTTTATATTTTATATTTTATATTTTGAAGTTATACATTTCTTCAAATAATGTATTTGAAGTATTTTTAAAATAATTTTACCAAATTTCCGGCTCGTATATACGCATTCCGAACAAAATTTGTAAATCGAATATGTCTTCCTCGCCACTCTGCTCCCATATTAGATCATTGGCTTCACGATCAATCGATCTGAAATAGCGAGTCCACCTTTGATGCTCCAAATTCAAAAAGCCATCAATTCTCACCTCATCACGATATATTTGTCGCTGAAATCAGATTTTACATAAAAATAAAAAAGTGTTAAAAATATAAAGATACGAAGTATACATACCTGACCACGAAGAATTCGAATTCTCACCATATCTGTAACGCGTACCTCAACGATGGGTATGTTATCAACCCATACTATCTGTAAAAGTTATATACCAGTTAATATTTACAAATTTACACTTTAATTGTGAATTGTTATACACACCCCAGTCGTTGGATAAGATATTTGAATCACATCTTCAATATAAGCCATTATATAGCAGTTATTTAATAAATCTATGTAATAAGCCGTATGTTTGCAAAGAGAGACTGTGCTCTGACCCGAGGCAGAGCTCAATTTATAGGGAACGAAAAATGTAGAGAGAGGGTTGTACGTGATTTATCTGCGACATATTATATTATCAAAAACTAGCTGTCATGAAAAATAATCTTCTACTTACCATTGCATTTTGCAATCGCGGGTGGATACTCTGAACCGCTATCAAATAAATGAGAAGCGAGGATGCGCCTTCCGAAAAATCTACGATGTGCAGTTTTGCACGTGTCCTGCGACGAAGACACCGCGAGACACATATGTTCGCGAAAACAATAACGTGACTTTTGATCATTTGATCAGTATAACTGCTATCAAACAACTAAAACACCTTTAAAAACAGCTATTAAACAGCTATCGAACAGCTAAAACACCTTTAAAAACAGCTACTAAACAGCTATCAAACAGCTAAAACACCTTTAAAAACAGCTATTAAACATCTTTTAAACAACTAAAACGTCTTTAAAAACAACTAAAACATCTATATTATGTGGGAAAAGGAAATAAAACAGTTATATATGTATACATCTATAGTTTATTTTAAAAAAAAATCATACATATTTCTGGTGTCGCGACCACCAGTTAGATATTTTTAATACATTTTGTAACGCGCAATTCTTAACATGTTTTTCACATCTTATAGTATTAGTAACATCTAGATTATTTAAAGATTCGATATCTTCATAATCCGCATCCAAAGTCTCAATGTTTAGACTTTTTCTCGCTTTATTCTCAAGTAGATCCACCAGCCATTCTCGTTTCTGACATCCCTTAACGTACACAAGAGTCGACGTCTCGTCACCCTCTCCAAGCACGGCCGATGTAATTAGATGTTTCGCCATGCTGTACGGTACGTTTCCATCCTCCCATCGTAGTCCATGGTGATTTGCAATCAACCAGGAAGCGCACGACTTGTCGGATTTCATGAGGAGACTCCATGGCATGGGACATGTAAAAATGTAATGTGCCAAAACGGCCCCGTTTCTCAGAACCGCCACCTCCTTTACGACAAATTTCATCCCGACGGTGAATCCCTGCAGATCGACAAACGTTGGTACGATCATGACAAAACGACGGAGCAATCTGTAGCTTATCACGATACATCAGTGCCTCTTATATCGCAATATCCGCTGATATTGCAATTTACATGATTTTGCGCACTACGTTCGACAACGGACAGTATTCGATTACGCGATCATGCAAGACGAGACAATAGGCGGTAGTATTTGCCGGTACATTCTCTTTACAGTCAAATTCTATTCGCACATCCACGGTGGCGCTCTTGACAGATTCGTTTTGTCGCGAGCAATCAATGACAACAAAAGGTCCTTTTGTCAGGAATGTAACCACGGTGCAAAGCGTATCGAAGCAGTCGTATCCGAATAAGTTTTACGAAAACGCGCATACATATCGAAAAGGACAGCGTATCGATTTTTGCCAAAATCCAGATTCAAGTCATCGTACGGATAAAATTCAGAGTTTAGATAAAGTTTCACGTTGGTCAAGTTACAGTCATCGAATACGCTAACATCTTGCGACATGATATTCTTGCGTCCGGTCTGCAGCGCAAAGATAACATACCGCGGCTTCTCCAGCTGAGTCGCCGTTTTAACGGCCCACGAATGCTTGGTCGTGCTCTGCAACATAGGATACTGTTGTGCCGTGACTGGGATAGTGCCGGCACAGGATTCGGAGATTTCGGGTCGGAGAATAAAGCTCGTCGCAACGTGTAAAATAATCAGTTGAATATATTTGATTTGCCCAAAGTTACAATAATCCCCTTTATTTCAAATCCCGATACTCGCGTAACAGTAAACGATTTATAATTATTGGAGTAGTGACAGTATGTTCTCAGACGCACGTCTCCGCTTTGATGTTAATTAGCGACTGCCCGCCGATCGTCGGATTCCGCGGTATTCATCCGCTTGCTGTTGCTAACTCGGGGGCTCCCGAGTTAGCGCTAGCCCTACGCGGTCAGCGTTTTTGATCGTGTCGCATTGCATCGGATGATCGGTCGTCCGATGCAATCGTCAGTCTTTTCGGCGGATGTGGATTTTACGTTTGTCGCTAGGGTCGGATTTCGTATCGGAGGCACTTGGTGTTGCCAAGTGCATTAATTACTCTCTACATCGTTGTGCGCTCACAACATTCCTTCCCCCGCGGAAAAAGAAAAACTGAGGTCTTCGAAGTTTTTCGTTATTTATTTGTTTGGGTTTTTCTTTTTCTTGAGAGGTTACAATCTAAGTTTCTTATATGCTAATATACACGCTGTGGTTTCCCCCTTTAACTTCTTAATGATTCCCTTTTTTCTTTATTACATAAAGTATAATGCTTATTACTACTCTCGCGTACATTTATTGAAGTCGCTTTCTTTTAATTCTACGATTATATTCTCTAATGGGGACACGCGTGTAAGTAAAATGTTATTTGTTATATATGTTAAATGGTTTGTTTTTGTCTGTCGTGAGGTCAGTTAGGAAAACGGTTATAATAATAATTTCCTTAGCTATTCTTTCCTTTATTTGTATCTCTAGTTTTCGATAAAAGCTTTTAGCCGGTTGGCGTGGACGCGTAACGTTTTTCGTCCTTTTTTAATTATATAATTTATGTCATTAATTTTTTCTATTACTGTGTATGGTCCTATCCAATGTGCTTCTAGTTTCTTTGATCTTCCTCGTCGAACCGTTTCGTCATATAACAATACTTGATCTCCTGCTTTAAATGTTTCGATATTCGTCTTTTTATCGTACTGTTGTTTTGCCTTAATTTTTTCATGTTTAGTGTTTTCTCTTGCTATTTCGTTTGTGGCGCGTATTCTTTCCCGAAGTTCTTGCGCGTAATTGTCGTAGGTATATGTTAGTTTTGGCGGTTTCGTTAGAGCTGTCGGTAATGAAGCTTGATGGCCGTAAACTAATTCGAACGGTGTAAATCCTGTCGTGGTGTGGGGAGTTGTGTTATATGTAAACATCGCATAGGGTAGCCATTCATCCCAGTTCGTCTGGTCTTCATTTATGTAGTGTCTCAAATATTCGGCTAATGTGCGGTGTGACCGCTCTAATGCTCCGTTACTTTCTGGGTGATAAGCTGTCGTTTGTATTTTTTCTATTTTTAGTAATTTGCACACGTTTTTGAACATTTCGCTAGTAAAGTTTGTACCTTGATCCGTGAGTACTTTCTCCGGTATTCCGTGTTCTAATACGATTTTGGTAACAAAAGCTTTTGCGACTGTCGCTGCTTCTTGATTTTCTACGGGAATTGCTTTACTAAATTTCGTCAGGCTATCTTGGAAGGTTAAAATATATTTATTTCTGTTATCCGTGGTAGTTAATGGTCCTACAATGTCAAGGGCGCATTTTTCGAATGGTCTTTGTGGAGTATCCGTAATTGATAAAGGCATCTTTGTTTTTCTGCTCAATTTATTCTTTTGGCAGTATTCACATTTATTTATATAATCTTCGACATCCTTAGTAATTCCATTCCAATTGTGCGTTAATCGGATTCGATTTAAAGTTCTTGTGACTCCTTGGTGTCCTCCCATAGGTAGGTCGTGATATTCTTTTAATATCTGTAGTTTATCTTCTTCCGAGTATTTACTCGGTATTTCCTCTTGCTGTACTTTATTTACTTGTACGTCTTCCACTATCGGGTTTCGACTCAATGCGTCAGCGTTTGCATTCATTTTGCCTGCCTTGTGGACGATCTCGTAATCGTACTCCTTCAGCTTGAGTCTCCATCTAATTAATCTCGAGCCGGGGTCTTTTACGTTAAATAACCATATTAATGGTCTATGATCCATAATTATTTTAAATTTCGTTCCGTACACGTAAGGTCTGAAATGTTTTACGGCCCATACGATTGCCAACAATTCTTTTTCTGTCGTATTATAATTTTGCTCTGCCTTATTTAATACTCTACTGGCATATGCTATCGGTCTGTCTTGTCCTACTGTTCCTTGTGATAGCACGGCTCCGATTGCATAGTCAGATGCGTCTGTAGTTACTAAAAACTCTTGAGTAAAATCGGGGTAATTTAATATGGGTGCCGTAGTTAGCTTTTCCTTTAATGTTTCGAAAGCTATTTGTTGTTCGGCTGTCCAAATAAATTTTTCACCCTTTCTCAATAATTTTGTTAAAGGTTTTGCAATCTTGGAAAAATTGTCGATAAATTTTCGATAATATCCAGCAAGTCCTAGAAAAGTTTGAACGTCTTTTGCTCGTTTCGGAGTTTTACACTTTATTACTGCTTGTATGTTGTTAGGGTCTGGTAGTATTCCGTTTTCTGAAATAATATGCCCTAAATATAATACTTCTTTGCGCAAGAATTCGCATTTATCCGGTTGAAGTTTGAAACGATATTTTCGTAATCGTTGTAGTACTTCAATTAGGCGCCGGTTATGTTCGGCCAAGGTTGCTCCATATATTATGATGTCGTCGAGATAAACGAGACATTTGATGCCTTCTAAACCCATTAGTGCTGCTATTATAGCCCGCTGAAAGGTTCTTGGCGCGTTTTTTAATCCGAAGGGCATTCGGTTAAATTCGTAGTGTCCATTGGGTGTTGAAAATGCTGTCTTCTTTTTATCTTTTTCCTGCATCGGTATCTGATGGTAGCCGGATGCGAGATCTAATGTAGTAAAATATTTCGCCTTTCCTAATTTGTCATGTATTTCTGCAATATTAGGCAATGGAAATGAGTCTCCGATTGTAAGAAAATTTAACTTGCGGAAATCTATTACGATTCGAAATTTTATTTTACCTGAGGCGTCCGGTTTTTTTGGTACCACTAGTATTGGAGAATTCCACGGGCTCGTACTAGGGCGGATAATTCCGTCTTCGAGCATCTTGTTAATTTGTCGGTTTATTTCCTCTTTGTGTTTCTCCGGCAGGCGATAAGGCCGGACATTCACCGGCGCGCTATCAGCACGCGTCGGGATCTCATGTTTCACCGCTGGGGTACACGTGAGTTTGTCGTTCTCTAAATGGAATACGTCACTAAAATTCTCGCATATTTGCTCTAACGATTTTCTTTCTTCGTCATTTAAATGTTCCATTCTTAATTTACGACGTACTTCTTCACATCTTTTTTTGATGGATTCGAGCTCTTCGGTCGGCTGTAACGTGAGTATGTCTGCCGTGTCGGTCACCGGTGCCTCTTCTAGAGTTACATGCGGCGTGACAATTTCTACGGGCTTTTCTGTAACGTTTACTATGCTCACCGGGCAGATAAAGTCTATCGGTTTTACCATGCAGTTGCCGATAAATACTCCCGGAATTACCTCTTCGCTCCGTACGATACCTACTTTATTTGTGTTGGTTATCGCGGATATTATGGTTTCGCTACGCGGTGGTAAGGTAAACTTTCGGTACGGCTGCAGTTTAAATGTCGCGGTGCCGATTTTTAACCGATTTTCAGCGTGATTGGGTATGGCTTGATGTTTTTTCAGGAAATCGATTCCTAGAATGCCTTCGTAGTCCATCGGGAAATCGTCTTGTACTACGTACATTGTATGTCGTATCGTTTTTTTGCCTATTAGTATAGATGCTCTTATCTTCCCGAGGGTGTAAATTTGGTGTCCCGTTACGCCGGTCAGTGCTATTTTCTTATCTCGTATTTTAGTTGTGTCCTTTAGTTTACCTAATTTTATGAAGGTGACGGCGGCTCCGGAGTCTAGCAAAAAATTTAATTTTCCCTTAGTTGCTTCTAGCATCGGGAGGGTGACGAGGTCTAGTTTATTTTTATCTGTCTTACCTGTCACTTGAGCTACTCTGTACTCGATCGCGCGTCGCGTTTTATGTTTTCTCTGTCTCTCTTGTTTGACACTACCGCTGCTGCGGCTGCTGCTGCTGTCGCTATTTGCCGTTTCCTCTTCTGACTCTGGGGTCCTATTTCCTCGATTCTTTTCGGCCGCATTTATTTGGTTTCTTCCCCGCGGCTTATATTTAGATGGGCGGGTTCGTTCTTTCTCGGGTAGTCCGTTAAGCGTCCAACAATCTTCCTGTTTATGCCCTACCTTTTTGCAATGATTGCAATACTTTTCGACGGTATTTATTCCGCGGGGCTTTTCTGCTTTTGGCAACGAGAATCTATTAGCGGGTCGACTCATACGGCAATCTCGCCCATAATGGCCTGTTTTTCCACATTTGTGGCACTGTATCGCCTCATTCCCCGGATATCGCGCGTTTTCCGTGTTAAAGTTAGTATGGCGTATTTTTTGTCCATTCCGCGGGGAGGGGTCCTTTACTTTTTCCTCGGCGCTGGCGCCGGTTATTGCTTCCTGCAACGTTCGGTATCGCTGCGCTCTGACTATCATTTTAATGTCCTCGTGCAACCCTATTTGAAAATTATGCAGTGCTTGCATCTTAATGCTGTCGAGGATCGCTTTCTGCTGCTCCTGCGAGTGCCCTTGGCCTTCCTCCATGGCCTCGTACAATTCTCGCGCTAGCTTTTCGACTCGGCGCCCGAATTCTTGAGCGCTTTCTCCCGGTTTTTGTTTCAGGGAGTTAAACTCTAGCTGCAGATGAGTCATGCCGCGTTTTCCGAGATATTCCGTTTCTAGCTCGCGTTTTAACTGCTCGAAATCGCGAATATCGCGCGTGTCGAAGTCCGTCATGGCCTTTCCTTTGAACTTCGTACATAATATGGCCTCTAGAAGCATCGATTCGTCCGCGGGGTGTATGTTTTTTATCGCGTAAGTACTCGCGCTTATAAATTCGCGGACGCGCTCCCGGGATTCGCCGTTTATCTCGGGAATCATGTTTCGGGCTTCCTTTAAGCTAAGGAACCCGATATTGTGTCCCGGTTGGTTTCGAACGTCGTCATTCGTTCGCCCGTAGGTAACGTCCAGAGGTCCTTGGCTACGTACGCGGCGACCTATTTCGCTAGGACGATCGTAAATTGTGGCTTCTACCCTGCTTACGCGGTTCTGTACCTCGCGTACTGCGCGAAGGAGTTCGACAGAACGGTCGAATTCCGTGGCCTCTGCACGGTTTAAACGGTCCTGTATGTCGCGCAACATGTTCAGCATGTCGGTGATCACGGCGCCCTGTGCCGCGAGGTCCGCGTGTGTCGGCTCGGGGGCTCGATTTTGGTCGATGTCGGGCGATCGCCCGTTAACCGAGGGTCGGAGTCGCGCTATTTCCGTGTCGACCTGCTCGGGTGTCCTCGGCATATTTTGAGTCTCGTCGCGGGGTATATTGTCCTGAGTCGCTCTTCCTTGCTGGCTCATAATGTCCTCCGCGGAATCCCAGTCAGATTCGACTATACTGCTGTCGGGTGACGAGAGGAAGTATGCGCTGCTATCTGTACTGCCTGCGCCGTCTGGGTGTGCGTTTGCTTGTGTCGGGGTCAGTCTACCGTCGCCGTTATTATTTTCGCACGTTAAACTTGCGTCTACTTCGTCGAACGAAAATTCGCGCTCTATTACAACGTTCGGGTGCAATTCTAGTATTGGCGAGTCGTCGTCTGACAATCGCGAGTCTAAATTCTGTCGCACGCGGTCTAACGCTTCGCTAACGGTACGTCTATTTACGCGTACGGGGCTTCGCGAGCTATATTCAATCGCGCGCCGCGCTGTCTCGCTGTATAAGAACGATTCGTTTCGGACGGGACGGGACGGAGTGATTTCGCCGTCTGACATTAAGTTTTGCTATCGGCGTACACGATCCGTATCGCATCGCTCGCGAAGTTTTACATTCGGCGCTCGCAATAATAGATTGGAACGGACTTACAGTAACGCCGTGTAACGCATCGGGTCTGTTTTCCGTTGATTCGTGTCCTGCAGGGCTGCCTGGCTGCTTCGCCTCGTCCCTGCTTCGCTGCTTCGGGCTGGCGAGTCCGTGCGGTAGGTCGGGGCCTTCTCCGGTGTCGCTGATAGCTGCTACCGGGTGCTTCCTTCTTCTGGAACGGGCCGCTACCGGGTGCTTCCTTCCTCTGGAGCGGACTGCTACCGGGTGCTTCCTTCCTCTGGAGCGGGCTGCTACCGGGTGCTTCCGTCCGGGCTGATTACACCACTTTTACTTGTTCGCTCTTTTCTTTCAGGCGAATACTCGTGACGGAAACACACGCGACGGGGACGTTCTCCGATTGCCGAAATCCCACCGCTGCCACCAATTGTTGTGCCGTGACTGGGATAGTGCCGGCACAGGATTCGGAGATTTCGGGTCGGAGAATAAAGCTCGTCGCAACGTGTGAAATAATCAGTTGAATATATTTGATTTGCCCAAAGTTACAATAATCCCCCTTTATTTCAAATCCCGATACTCGCGTAACAGTAAACGATTTATAAGTATTGGAGTAGTGACCGTATGTTCTCAGACGCACGTCTCCGCTTTGATGTTAATTAGCGACTGCCCGCCGATCGTCGGATTCCGCGGTATTCATCCGCTTGCTGTTGCTAACTCGGGGGCTCCCGAGTTAGCGCTAGCCCTACGCGGTCAGCGTTTTTGATCGTGTCGCATTGCATCGGATGATCGGTCGTCCGATGCAATCGTCAGTCTTTTCGGCGGATGTGGATTTTACGTTTGTCGCTAGGGTCGGATTTCGTATCGGAGGCACTTGGTGTTGCCAAGTGCATTAATTACTCTCTACATCGTTGTGCGCTCACAACATGTTCTTGAAAAAATCATATTTGATGCTATTGCCCGATGAGGTGATCTCATCACGTTCTTGACAAAGAAATCACATTTATGTGAATTGTGGTGGTGGTCACCATGCAGTAGCCGTACATTGGCGCAATTTGCAAGATTCAATTATTGATTGTGAACTGTTGGCGTATGCTGCAGATAATATTATACACGGTGCATTACATGAGAAATAAATGTATATTAAATGCATATATCACTGTATCTAAAATTATCTTTCCTTCTGTCTACCGATCCCTTGTCCACTGTCAGCGGTTTAGAATTACATAGCTGTAACTCTAGATAAGAATGCGCGTGCCGCATTCGTCGCGCGATTATTAAACGTTTTCTCTTATCTGTGTCGTATAAATTGTTAAATATTCTTCCTTTTATTTCCAATAAATAAACCACTTAAAATAATATAAAAATGATCTAACTCTAATGGGTGACAGAAGCGAGAAGACGAGCGCAAACGGCGGAGAGATAACGGGGGCCGGAAGCGCGAGAGATCGCGCGAACGAAGAGACGAGAACGAGAAAACGCGCGCGAACGAGATAACGCGAACGAGAAAACGCGCGCGAACGGGGAAGATAACGCGATCATGAGTGAGAACGCGCGAGGGAAAGAGAACGCGAATGAGAAGACGCGCGCGAATGGGAGCGAGAGGGGCCGCGCGAACGGGGGCCGGGAGCGCGAGAGGGAACGCGCGCGAACGGGGGCCGGGAGCGAGAGGGACCGCGCGCAAACGAGAAGACGCGCGCGAACGGGGGACAGGGGCGCGAGAGAACGAGGGAGATAACGCGAGCATGCGACGTCACGCGGCCCAGCGAAAACGCGAACGCGGTCAACCCTTCTCCTGTGGCGCGACAAAAACGCGAGCGCGGTCACCCCGCACCCCGCGGTGCGGCGAAAACGCGAGCGCGATCACCTCGCACCCCGCGGCGTCGGAAAACGCGGTCCCCTCACCCCCGCGGCGTCGGAAAACGCGGTATCCCCCTCCCCCGCCCCGCGACGCCCGTAAACACGGTACCCCCCTCCCCCGCTTCCGCAACGCCGAAAACGCGGTACCCCCCTCCCCCGCCTCCGCAACGCCAAAAACGCGGTACCCCCTCCCCCGCCCCCTCGCGAAATCCGATACTCGCGCGAAAGCAACACGCCGCAGTGAGTTAAAACCGGCCTAGCTTATCTACTAGCCAAGGACGTTAAAATGACGGTCTAATGTCACAGACAATTGACGTCATTTTCTGACGTTTTATTGACGGCAAAAATAGGTCCATTGTACGACATACCGGTTTCTAGGAATGTTTTTTATAAAATTAAAATGTTAAAATGTTATATTTACTTGATAAACGTTTATAAAAAAATGTTTTTTTTCTTTATCTAAGAAAAAAAAGCTTCTTTTAACTGTTTCGTTACATGCCACAGTAGGTGAGAGTAATAGCTCTACAGCTTCCCGTGATAAACTTTTTAGTTTCTTCTGTGGCAGCTTTCTGATGCTGGAGATGTATGGATCAGAAGTTACCATGAGCTGATTGAAAATATCTTCCATTGTTTTGGCTCTTGAACACTGTCGTGAGAAGTCTTCACGATAACTTTTGATATCTTTGTTTCGAGCTTCTTGAGCATCTTCAGATAACTGGCCGATTGGTAATAATGCATGAGCTATTATTTGTGGACCGTGAATTAATAGCTTATGCACCGTAGTAGGCATATAATACCACGGGTATAGTTCGACAAATTTTTTTGCAGTTTCAACCGCATATCCTTGAAATTTGTCACAATTAATCTCGTGGCTACTGGAAATAACTTGTAAAATTACGTGGAAGCGTTTGATTAAACCTTCGTCCGATCCTGTTATCGAAGCAGACTTAGCCGATCATTGTCCTAAAGCGAAACAATCGACAAGTCGCAAACGAGCAACGTAGCGATAATAAGCGAAAAAAATCATTACAGCATGATAAGCAGCTCTCGGCAGCTAATTTTTGTGAATTTCGCAAGATAATAAAGTGAACTAAAGCCCTAAACTTGGATCTTCGCGGAATATATAACTTTCCATCCAGTTGAAAATAGAAGTTTATAAAATTATATTATCTTCGTAAGGCAGAATCATGCCTTGTTTCAACACGATAAATTTTAAATTTATAGGTTATATTAGTGTAAAAACATTTTCTACATACTTGCAGGAGTTACTTCCATGTCATAGAATTAAAATCAAACACTTCACTTTCAAGCTATCTGATATATAATATACCGTAATTTTTTTTCCTTTGTTACGTGATGCGTGCGCTCTGAACGAAGGCTAACTTTGAACTGAGCTCACAGACGCAGGTATGAGGATAGGGCCTTTTCTTTTTACAATTGAATGCACCAAACATCCTTCTACCCATCCCACCAGTCAAAATTCCCCGAATCTCATTTTTTAGGTTTTGGCCAGCTTTTCGGGATTTGGCCCCACTGTGCGACGCGGCGAACAGGAGCTATGTAGACGGCGCGATCGGACGGCTCAAAAGCAATCTGACGTATGAGAGGATCGATCGTACTATCGCAATTTTTTTTTTGTTTTCCGTAGGAAGAGGGGAAATGCCTCGCGCATCTTCTCGGGCCCCGGCACCCGAGGTATGTGGGACTCGCACCCACTAAAACCCCTCTCCCTGAAACATAGCACGCTGGACAACAGTTGCGATACGCGGAAAACTACGAGGCATACATCACGTACCACAACAGTCCTCACGTCGAGGCGACAGAAAAACGTAACCAGACAAAGACCAACGGCAGGTCACCAGTGGGGAGCGCACAGAGGTTCCCGGGGGAACAAGATCCTAGTCGAAAAAACGGCACAAGTGTCGCCATTCGACCGCCTCGGAGGCCTCTCATGAGACTGCCATGCGGGCGATCATATCATTGAGAGGTCTCGTCATCGGCTGCGAGACTCTTCACCCGGGAGAAAAACGCACACTTCCACGTAGAAACGTTCATGTACACGGACATGCACGAACAAAACTAACAGGGACCCTCCATCCGGATGGGGGGTTCCACATCACACAGGAAACACGAGCCTATCTTGGGCCCGTCAAACGCAATGGGTTTATGACCCATAACCAAAAGAAGATCCACTTTCGGATCTCTATCTCAGGCCAAGGTATACCTGGCAGTAGAAAGCTGCGCTCCTCCCCTAGGCCCCGCCGAGCGGGGCTCAGGGGAAAGGCGCAAAGGACATTAAACAGAGTGATACCGCCACCAAGCCACGGAGACCCCCAGAGGGACGGCCAACCGCGCCCCGCAGCCACAACGAGGCTCATGGCACTCATTGCACAGCAATGGGGCCAGAGCCCCGGGAGCACAGCGGTGAGCGGCGAGCCCGCGGCCGACCGTCCCCCAGGGAGCCCCGCAGCCAACAGAGACGGGTACTCCGAGACGGATTGTACCCTCGTAGGTGGATAGAGTATACAATGATCGCGAGAAAACCGCGGCGTCCCGAGCGGCCCAAGGGAGCAACGGGCACCGACCACCCCCGGGCCGTAACCCCCCCCCCCCCAGGGATCCGGGAGCGTCGCCGAGAAGACGCACCGGATCCGAGGAGGGAACCAACCCAGAAGCCGGCCGGCGCGCCCCCCCCCCCCCAGACACGCCGAAACCGATCCGCGGAACGCACGCCGCAGTTAAGGAAGTTATATCAACGCAGAGCGCAAGCGCTAACGCAAATTACAATATTCCGCAACCTAAATATAGTTCGAGATTCAAGGTGGGAGATCATCTCCCGCTGCAGGATCCTGTTGTTGTTGTTGTCGAGTTCTCTCATCCTCTTCTTTGCGTCGTATAACCTTCTCGGCAAAAGTCGAGAAGGCAGCCCAAGACTCACGAGAGTTGCAAATCAGTCCGACGACGGTACTCAAGAATAAATCCTGACCAAGGACCGTCAGCTCCCCGCGTTCAAATCTCCAAAAATTACATTCGGCGAGTGTATGTTTGGATGTGTCTACAGCATTGTCACAATATCGACAAGTCGGGGTTTCTTCTTTCCCAATTCTGTGAAGAAAGGCCCCAAAACAGCCGTGTCCAATCATAAGTTGGGTAATTCTGAACGTGAGAAAGCCAGATCGTCGGTCAAGCCATGAGTCCAGGTTCGGTGCGATTGCCTCTCTCGTCCTTCTCCCAGATAAATTATCACGTTCAAGGTGCGTGGCCCACTCCCTCCTAAGAACCAGCCATTCATCTGTTCGTTCCTCCGCCGGTGAATCCGCGGTGTAGGTGCCGAGGTCCTTAAGTTCCTTGAGGCGGTAGTAGACCCGCTTCAGATATGCCGCATATAAGTGAACTGGCGGGATTCTCGCCAGAAGAGAGGCCGCCTCATATGAGACCGTTCTGTAGGCCATAACGGTTCGTTGAGCCGTGAGGCGAATTGCCCGTTGCAGGATCGCCTGCTTATTGCCAGATTTGGAAAGTTCATCGGACCAAATAGGGGCAGCGTATAAAATTATAGACATTATAATACTAAAATAGAGGCGCCGTTTGTTCTCTATAGGGCCCCTTAGGTTAGGGAGAATCCCACACAAAGCTCTGCCAACCTTATTAGCCTTCTCAGCTACGTATTTAAAATGAGTGTTAAAAGCCCATTTTTTATCTACGTACACTCCTAAATATTTCATAGAATTCTTAATATTAATCTTAACTCCCTCAAATTCAAAGAAGAAGCTAGGAGGAGCGCGACCAAAAAACATGGCTTCTGATTTAGTCCATGACACACGAAGACCAAGAAAACGAATGTTTTTAAGTAGGGGAGAGTGGGGCTGGTTGGCCGTCGGGTAGGTTGGCCGACTGGCTGTTTGAAAATGATAGAAGTGACAAGTGGCGCTCTTTCTACGAAATTAAGTGTATTAGTGAGAGATAAATACGTGACTGTATTTTCGTTTATTTATGCTGCGTCATTTTGGCAAAATCGCAATTTGTTTCTTTTCGAGAGTGGTGAGTAAATAAATACAGTAAAAAACTTGTATGGTTATTGAATGTACTTGTTGTTACAATTAATGGAGAGTATTCATATTTCCAAGAGCATTCCATAGGCTTTCTAAATCATCATCGTTTTTGAAACTAACCTCACTTTTGGTATTCGTGAAATGTCAAAATGTTTGCTCGTAGCGTTTGGGGCAGGTTGGCCGAGTTGGGTACGGGGCAGATTGGCCTCGTACCCAACTCGGGCAACCTGCCCCAAACGCCACGAGCAAATATGATACGGGAATAGTTATTTGTGTAACAAGTGCGGGAAGATGGAAAATGGGTGCGGAGTGGACGCACGAGCCGAAGGTGAGCCGAAGTGCGATCACTGCACCCGGGAATTTTCAACTTTACGCACGTGTTACACACCCTATTTTATGTTACAAGTGCGTGGAAAATGGTCCATCCCGCGCGCGTCGCGTGCGGAATGTTTATTTTCCTAATTAAAATAATATAATTACTGCCCTTCTTTAATTTCACGAAATCGGCCAACCTGCCCCGCTGTCGGGGCATGTTGGCCGCTTTTTCCCGCAGTGTTTGATCATTTACAACTTTTTACAATATAATTTTAAAAATTTTAAACTTTCCCTTTATATAGTCAAGGGTTGTACCTTCGAAATGGTCAATTCGATTTTTTTTTTCAAAGCACCTGGAAAATATAAAAAATCCCAGAATGAAAAAGCGGCCAACCAGCCCCACTCTCCCCTAGTCTTTCCAAACACTCAATGACAAGTTCGCAGGCAGTATCAAAATCGTCAGAAACCACGACCAGCAAGGTATCATCGGCGTAGGAAATGAGATGGCAATCATTATAAAGCAGAGTCCTTAACACATAATCATACGCGAAGTTCCAAAGTAAAGGGCCCAATACTGAGCCCTGTGGGACTCCTCTATTGACGCGCCTAGTGCGTCGTCCTTTACGTGTATTAAACCTAACTTTTCTGTCGGATAGGTAGGCGTCGATGATCCTACGGATATAGACAGGAAAGTCTTTTACTCGAAGGGCTCTTCTTATTCCGGGTAACTTCAGGGAATTAAACGCATTCTCGATATCTAAAGAAAAGGCGAGGGCGACTTTGCCATTTTCTCGGGCCTCAGTAACAATCCTTTTGAATAGATAAAGTGCATCTATTGTTGAGTGCATCTTCCGAAATCCGAATTGGTTGTCCGATAGATCGGCGGAGGGGTTATCGTCCATAAAATCATTCATTCTGTCAGCAATAATCCGCTCAAAAGTTTTTCCAACTTCGTTAAGGAGGCATATAGGCCTTGCTTTTGGGACTTCGCCAAAGGATGGTGTTTCACCCTTGGGAATCAGTACCAGATCTGACTTCTTCCAAGATGGTGGAAAGATACCGTGCTTTAGATATATGTTATAGCATTGGGTTAATCTTAATTTCATCGATGGTGGAAGCTTTTTCAAAGCTGTGGCCTTGAGGCCATCAGGGCCAGGAGCTGTGCCCAAGTTCTTCTTAGCATCTATAGCCCTGACTACCTCCCTTACAGTGATCGGTGGTATATCCTCCTCAGAGTCGTCCAAATCGACGGGTCTCAAAGCATTGCCAGGCGGAATCAGATTGTCCAATAATTGTCCTAGTATATCAGGTTCCAGGGTGTACGTAAGTTCCGGGGTGGATTTCCGAAGCCTATTAAGGACTATCCTATATGGGAGGCCCCATGGGTTATCATCAAGGGTTGTGATCAACTCTTGCCATGATTGCGTTTTTGCCCTTCGGATCTCAAGTTTAAGTTCCCGATTGACAAGGATAAAAGCCATTTGTTTGCGTGTCAATTCTTCGGGTGGGTTCCTATTCCGAGCCCTAGACCAAGTCCTTCTTGCCACTATGGTTGTCTTCCTGAGTTGAGCTATCTCTTGACTCCACCAATATGTGCGGGGCCTGTTTCCGCAATCACGTACGCGAGGTACCGCTGATTTACATGCATTTGTAATACATAAGTGGATCCATTTGTCAGGTTTAAAGTTAGTCATATATTCCTCATTAGGAGGAGTAACTGCGCAGGTCCACTCAATCGCCTCCTAGTACATCTCGGTGTCCATGTTTCGAAAATTCCATCGTGGAGCTCGCCTAAATATGGGATCTTTCAACGGAGAATCGGAAATGCTAAATGTTATGTAGGCATGGTCTGAGAGAGACTCCATATCATCTCGTACAGCCCAGTGTCGGATTCTTCTCAGTAAGCTGGGGGAAGCCCAAGTAAGGTCGATAATCGAGCTACCTTGGTTGGACATAAAGGTAGGTTTATTTCCAGTATTCACAAGTCGAACATCCGCCTGAGCAACCCAATGCTCGAGAAGATCGCCCTTAAAGTCTCGAAATCTAGAACCCCAAAGGATCGCGTGTGCGTTAAAGTCTCCACAAATTAATAGATTCTGGTTGTCCAGAATACTCGAACACAATATGGTGAGTTCGTCAATAAAACCAGAATATCCGTTATAATCGGTATTCGGTGACATATAACAAGACGCGATGCAGATGTCGCCATATTTGATTATAATAGAAAATTATCCTTTTGCAAGTAGTATCGCAGGGTATTTCGCGGCGCGGTTGTTAACATAAAAGGCAGCCAGTCCATTGCCGCTATAGAACCATTGCTGGGAGCTGGGTGTGCGGGCAGGCTCCACGCACACAGCAGCCCCCAGCTCCTCAGCTTGGTGTAAGAGAAGGTTCTGGGCTTCTCTGCTTCTATTTAGATTGGTCTGTATTATGGTCGACATTGCAGTTATTTACCGCTAGGGCCAACACGTGGCCTTAAAGCTCCGTCTCTTCCAAAGCAAGCAGGGGAGGATCCCAGTCGATGATTCGACTGCCTGCTAGCCTCAGCACAAACTACACAACGAGGGGTTGCGACACATTGTCCTATCTGGTGCCCGCGCTCCCCGCACCTAAAACAGGACCCAGTGCGGTCCTCCGGATAGCTGCATGAATTCCTGACATGCCCATACCTCCAGCACTTAAAGCACTGTATGGGTCGCGCGGCGCGACAGTGATGCAAGTTCTAGCCCTCTAGCACCCACGGTGCTCTTGGAGTGAGGAACGCCACCGCTATAGCGCTACAAGCGCGCGCCGTGTCCGTGTGCGCTCCGCGCTCGGCTCTGTTCGGGTCTTAGAGACGAGCAGGCATATCTCCTTTCCACCAAGGCAAACACGAGGCGACGCGCGACGCGTTCCGCGTTTCTGTTACGTTGCTTCCGTAATGCTGTTTTAAATGCTAGATTTTACAGATGTATTTTTCAATAACTGTCGTCAGTCGCTAAATGTATCTCAGATATGTTAAAATAATACTTTTCTAACTTCTTCATATGTTTAATATAAATTTTCCAACGATAGCTGCGTTTCAAGTCCGACAAATAATCGGCGCGCAGTTTATTAAGTTGGAATACATGTATATATATATATATATATATATATATATATATATATATATATATATATATATATATATATATATATATATATACATTGTAATTCGTTACTTCGGTAACTATTTCTTTACTTGCGCACCACGTACCGCACCTGACTCGTATCGCCGTCTATTAATTTGTTTAATATAAATATCTTTCCAATAATTCCCAATAATTGTATATAATTATTACATTAGACATGTATAAAATATTTTTCCTTATAAAATAAGAGAATAAATATAATTTAACAAATAATGTACATAAATCTTGTAACATATTTAAGAACATAAATACATATTTATGTATTTATGTTCTTAAATATGTTCCAAGATTTATTTTGGTCGTAGTTGACTTATATTAATATAAGTTTACTATATAATATGATACATATTATTATATCATACATATTAATGACGTACAGAAATTGATAATATTATTTGTAAGACATATATATATATATATATATATATATATATATGTCTTACAAATAATTGCTATTGCAAATTTAAAAAATGCATTTTCTGCTGTAAAATTAGAATTTGCGTGTTATTTGCGTATATTAAATATAATGTATAATTTATTATTATTAAAAGTGGTCTTTCACACTACCCATGAGGTGCCACTAATAAAGCGCGTTAGGTTTTTTTGCGTGGACCTTCGCCTGTAGCCCTATCATACCACATTTTAATATATTGAAAATTTTATTACTTGGTATGCTACTAAAGAAGACACACACACACACACACACACACATACACATAATTACTGTTGCAGTTAAATTGTTATCATGGTCGTAAGCAAAAATTGGATAATCTGAAGAACAGGTTATAAATAGTGCGTGTGTGCATTCTATAATTATCATGTTAATTTCTCTCATATATTCTGTGACGAAAAAACAATGCATATCAAATTCGACAGTATTAGAATTCGCGATTTAAGAGTCTATCCGAAGGAATTAAATGATTTGCAAATTAGTAGAACTCATGAGATAATTTTATTGCAATCAGAAAATAAGCACATCTGATGTGTTAGCAATGTTCCCGTTGCTAATAAGCAAGAATTAAGTTACTTTTTATTAAGATAAAAATATAAACAGAAATAAAAACTAAAAATGTTGAGTTGTAATAATTTACATTGTTAATAAAAAATCGTTTGAAAAAAGAATTTGAAGAGAATCCTAAGTAGATCATTTTAAGATTTAGAACAGATAGAAATCGTTTTCGAATAACATCTTGTATATATAGAATGTATTGGTAGGAAAAGGATTTAAGATAAAAATAAAAACAATATATAAAATTTTTTTTATTTTTTAATAATTTATGAATAAATTATAAGTATGGCCTCCACGGCCACCCCGGCCACTCCAGCCACCCCAACCACCCCAGCTACCTTGGCCACCCCGGCCACCTCGGCCACCCCGGCCACCTCGGCCACCTCGGCCACCTTGGCCACCTTTACCACCTCGGCCACCCCGCTGCCGGTACCATTTGGCGCGGGATTTACCCGCTCCTCTTTTCCGTTTTCCTAAAAAATAAATGTAAATAAACATTATTAGTTAAATAAAATAATATACATATTAATTAATATTAAAATAAATATCTTTTCCGCTCGTTTGAAGCAAGGCTAATGTAGGGAATATGACCGATGTACGAGCATTATAATCGATGTTAATGAAAAAAATTATTATTCACATGAATCTAATTATAAAATTGACGTTAATTAATATTATTATATATTATACATTAATTATGAAACTTGTAAATAATATTTATCACATAATAAAATAATCAAGATCAAGCAATATTGAGGAAAGTTCTATTAGACAAAAACGCTAATTTATTTATTTTTAATGAAATATTGTACCTTCATTAACTGGCAGCGGCTGCTGCTGCTGCTGCTGCTGCTGCTGCTGCTGCTGCTGCTGCCCCTGTCCCTGCTGCTGCTCCTGTCCCTGTTCCATTGGAACAGGCTGCTGCTGCTGCTGCTGGTAGAGGAAATCCAGCTTTCGCTGCATTTGCTCCAACATTTTTGCCACATTCCGTTTCGGCTGATTTGCTAGGTTTTCTGTACAAATAATTGTATAATCAACAATTAATAAATATATCTCAAAGCTATAAACAAAATTATAAAAACACTTCTGCCTATTATCAAACCATCTTCAATATAAATCTTCACTCAGCAAACACAAATGGATCTTATTATTATTATATTTCACTCGATAAACTCAAGTCTTCTCATTTGTTGAAATGCTATAAATATCACTGGCTTTATTGATCAGCAAGTGCAAATATAAAAAATTACGTTTAATATTACAATAATATGTTTGGACTCGTGAAAATGTCATCTAAACAAACGGCTATGCGAGTCGAGCGCGGGTCGTGGTGCGCAGTAACATTAACGAATATTTACAAAAAACGTATATTTACAAGAACGTTTCGGCTCTTCCTTCGAGCCATCTTCAGCTTTATTAACAAATGAGGATCAATCCTGCAGAACTCGAGGCAGCAACCTCCCTTCCTGGAGAGATGTCGTGATAAACGAGCTGGTATACACGATTATGGTGGACATTTCCGCTGAGAACGGAAAAGACATTAAGTTATTCGACCGTTGAAGGAAACGAAAAAGAAAAGGAGAGAGCTCACCTCAAGTTCTGCAGCAGTCAAATTATAATAATCAAAAAGTCGCAGCAAAGCGGTGTGGATACAAAGAGTCGCACATCTCGGAACAGTTAGAAATACAAGCCGTAGCGAATCGGCGCGGATACAGCGTCGCGCATCTCGTAATAGGCGAGAATATCGCAGTCACACAAGTGTCGGTTGGAAACGAAATGAGAGCGGTCACAAGCAAGCAGGTACGGAAACGTGATTATACAGAGTAACCAACCGAAGAGGGGAAACCAAAGGTTAAGCATTATTTATGATAGGCAAGTACGCGTGGTGTAAGCAATCGGTATCTGATTGCAAATTCAAACTATGGCGCTGTTGTCTAATGTATAGAACTTCCGATATAAGTCGCTTGTAATGAAATCTTTCGTGATCCAATATCTCGACGCCGTCCCAATCGAAATCATGGTTATTCTGAATTCTGTGATCCGTGATCACGGAGTGGGCAGAACTGTTTCTATTGATGTGGTTACGATGTTCAGATATTCTGGTTTTTAGTTGTCTACCAGTTTGACCCACGTATGACGCGTCGCAATCACGGCAAGAGATCTTGTAGACCACATTACTTGTCGCAAAAGTCGGAAGAGCATCCTTCTGAACTCTGATTAATCTACTTAATTTATTAACACTGTAGTGTGATAGATGAATATCAGATCCTCTGAAAATATCTTTAAATTTAGTGGAAATTGATGGCAAGAACGGAACGGTAAACCATTTTTTAGAAGTAGTGTCGTCATCAGTATCATTCGGATTTTGTTTTTTAGTTTGTTTAAAAATGAGACATTTAAGACGTTCGTGAATAGTGTTAAATATAAAGTCTAAAGGGTAATCATTGTTCAGAAGGATGCTAACGATAAGTTCTAAGTTTTTCTCGTGGAATTTCGGATGAGACAATAAAAACGCTCGGTCGATAAGTCCTATGATGGTACCACGCTTTTGAGACGAGGGATGACAAGAATTGTAATTTAAATAACGGCCCGAAAAAGTAGGCTTATGATACCAATCGAATTCGATTAGCCCATTGTTGTTGATAATGGTAGTATCTAAAAAATTCAGTGTTTTGTTACCAACTTCTATGGTAAATTGTAAACGTGGATGGAACGAGTTAAAAGTTTGTAAGGTAAAATCGACCATATCGTAAGGGATGGCCATCGCAATGTCATCCACGTATCTGTAGAAAAACGGTAAAGAAAAATTAAGAGTTCTAATCGCCCTCGTCTCAATGTCTTGTAAAACTAGATCCGCGAGGACCGGAGACAAAGGAGAACCCATGGGTGATCCGAAATTCTGTTTATATATGATGTTATTAAATCTGAAAAAAGTCGAGTCGAGAATGATTTGTACAGCAAGAACGAATTCATCTTTGGGAATGTTACAGTTTTCTGAAAGATGTTCCCATCTATTACAAATGCTATCAATAGCCAGATCGGAAGGAACGTTAGTAAAAAGCGAGACAACGTCAAGGGAAACAAGAGTGTAATTGTCATCTAGCCTTGAACCGCTCAAGCCATCCACTAATTGAAAGCTGTCTTTAATGTGGCTATTGGCTTTAGGAATGCTCGAAGAAATTATGTTGTGTAAAAATCTGGCTAACTTGTGTAAAGGACCGTCGATGGACGAGACTATGATTCTTAACGGATTGTTTTGTTTGTGGATTTTCGGAAGTCCATAGGCTCTCGGAAGTACTCCATCACTAACGTAGAGAAACTTATAAGTATCCGAGGTAATAAATTTCAAATTCTTCCATCTAGTGAGCAATGTTCTTACATTTCTTGTGAGGGAAGGGATAGGATCTTTGTTGACTCTGGTGTACGTGTTCTCATCTGATAACAGCAACTCCATCCCATTAATGTAATCAAGAGAGTTCATGGCTACAGTTATGTTTCCTTTGTCGGCTCTGGTAAGGATAATTTCGGGATTATTATGGAGAAAAACTTTGGTTTGTGATAACATTTTGCGAATGATTTTGTCCGAATGAGAAGGCGAAAACCGAGAATCTGAATTTATCTCGTTAATGATGGGAATCGAGCGGTTTCTGATAAATGTTTTTGTGGGAAGAGGAAGACCTTTAATATTATTTTCTATGCTTTTAATAAACTCGAATAAAATATTTTGTTTGTTGTGATAAGGGAGTGAGAAATTGTCGCCCAACTGCAAAAGATGTATAATGTCAGGAGGAAAATGGGCGGAAGAAAGATTGACAAACCAATTATTTCTTATGGAGTTAAGAGAGGATTGTGCAGTGAAGTTAGAGAAGGGTTGCGGAGAGAGAAAGATCTCACATGATTGTGTTTTTTCCGGTGGAGTAGGATCGAAGGAGAAATTAAATCTGTTGTGAATTACTGGATTGTCGGGATATGTGTGTTTAATTTGAGGAAGATTGCGAATTGAAAGGGAATCAACATAAAAATAGCGAACTGGTTTGATTAGTTTAATCCCCTCCTTTATCTGCTTATCAAGTAACCACGACATTTTTTGTGTGATAGAGTTAAGCTTGGAAATGTCGAACCGGCGTAAGGAAATGTTTTGCCTAAGGAAAAAGGAATTGTAAACATGAAACGGTAAGCATTGAGAAACACTGCGCACTGTCCGGAAAATTTGTGTACGGAAATAATCAATCTGTCGGCAGGTATCGTCTAGCTCTAAGCGCAGTATCTTCCGTATAGTGGAACTAATATTAAAATTAAATTTAGCGGCGATTCTAGGATTGTGAAAAGACAAATTTACATTTTTAAACCTTTTTAGATGTGCGGGAATGATGTTATGCGCTAGACAAAATCTTAAAAATTTTTTTCTGTGCGTACTCTTAATAAAACACTTATTAAATTTGATCCAATTCTTAAGTAAAAAGGTTGCGTGAGGACCAAAAACATGAGTAATAAAAGAAAAATAATTAGTAGAGAAACGCATATTTCAGCCTGCGTATAATCAATAATATGTTTGCTTGTGACCGCTCTCATTTCGTTTCCAACCGACACTGTGTGACTGCGATATTCTCGCCTATTACGAGATGCGCGACGCTGTATCCGCGCCGATTCGCTACGGCTTGTATTTCTAACTGTTCCGAGATGTGCGACTCTTTGTATCCACACCGCTTTGCTGCGACTTTTTGATTATTATAATTTGACTGCTGCAGAACTTGAGGTGAGCTCTCTCCTTTTCTTTTTCGTTTCCTTCAACGGTCGAATAACTTAATGTCTTTTCCGTTCTCAGCGGAAATGTCCACCATAATCGTGTATACCAGCTCGTTTATCACGACATCTCTCCAGGAAGGGAGGTTGCTGCCTCGAGTTCTGCAGGATTGATCCTCATTTGTTAATAAAGCTGAAGATGGCTCGAAGGAAGAGCCGAAACGTTCTTGTAAATATACGTTTTTTGTAAATATTCGTTAATGTTACTGCGCACCACGACCCGCGCTCGACTCGCATAGCCGTTTGTTTAGATGACGTTTAATATTACGTTACGTTTTTAATTATTATATTTTGTTAACTCAAGTTTGTGGTATTAATTATACTATAACGTGGCTTGATAGTAAACAAAAACATTGAAATATAATGATTACTTACGGGACGAATTGTCTGCCATGTTCTCCTCTTGCATGTTAAAACCAAAATAGTGGAAATTCGCTTCGTGGTCAACGCCGCGCCAGCTGCGCGGCGCGGCGCCGCCACGCGTAATCGCGTTGCGCGTTGTACATTGTTTCTCTTTTGTTTTCTCCTAAAGTGGAGACGCGGATCACTAGAAAAACTGTTTACAAACTTAGAGATACGCTCACAGAAAGAAAGTGCGCTCGAAGCATTCGTGTATAAGTGAGCTGCGTCTAGACTTGGACATAGTGTCAAAAGCGTAATAATCACGCTTATTGAATTGAAATCTTGCAATCAATATCATTGCAGGAAGCTGAGACTGTGTAAGTTTTTATATATAATATATATTTTATATACACACATATATATATATATATACATACATAGATATTAAAATGAGCGATTTATCAAAAAAAAAAAAATATATGTATATATATAAGCGAAGCTTTTCAGAAGCTTGGCTTAACGATGATAAATGTAAAAGTTGGATACGGAAAGTTCCTCTTAATGATAGTTTATTTCATTGCATAATATGTAAGAAAGATTTTTCTTGCAACACGCGTATTGCAAGACATGCGGATTCTGCGTGTCACATAAATAACATTAAAAAATCCACACCTGAAGTATCAAATAATGATACTCCAACTGAAAATAATACTATCTTGAAAAAAAAAACACTTATGATATACAAACATTTCGACAACAATGGTTAAAAATTGAGCAATTCCAACCATGGTTGCGTGAGGCATCACATGATAAAAAATTATGTTTTTGCTCTTTTTGTGAAAAATATATAATTGCTAAGTTGTGTCATATCTATCGGCATGCAGATTCCGTTAAGCATTCAACAATTGCTAAACAAAAAAATGAAGAAAAAAAAGGTGACAAAAATGTTACTGCAATCAATAAGTCACTTTTGTCGTACGAGGAGTAAAAAAAGGTGGCAGAAATTAAGTATGCTGCCTTTATTACTGAAAAAAGCCTTCCGTATCAAATTGCAGAACAAAATATTACATTTTTTTAAAAAATACTAAAAGATTCTAAAATGTTGCGAGACATGACAATGAGTCGGACTAAATGTCAAAAAATTATTTCTAATGTGTTGTGTCCAATTGAAACGGATTGTATTGTAAATATTATTCAAAATGCAAAATTTTGTATTTTTATTGATGAAACGTCGGACATTTCTAATCAGAAATGGATGACATTTCTTGTTCGATATGTCGAGAAACATTAGATACTCGCTCACAATTAGTTAAATTAATTAATATTGATGCAAAAAATAGTAGCGCGGAAAAATTATTTGAAGCATTTAACAATGAAATGTTAAAATTACAAATTCCATATTCAAATATTGTAGCTTTGTCAAGCGACAATGCATCCGTTATGTTGGGCAAACATCTATCCTTTAAAAAAAAACTTGAAGAAAAGTGTAAAAAATTATTAACATTACCATGCCCATGCCATTCCGCTGCGTTAATTGCACATACTGCATGTAGTAAAATTCCACAGTATTGTGAGGAATTTGTAAAAAAAATAGCAAATTATATTAGCAGTAGCCCAAAACGATCTGCTATTTTTGAAGAATTTACTGAATGTTTTCAGAAAAAAAACTGCAAAATTCTTAAGTTGGCCGAAACAAGATGGCTTTCTCGCCATTCATGTATTGAGAGACTTATTGAATTATGGAGTACTTATTGAGCTTTTTTTAAGAGAAATAGTTATGAGTGAAAAGACAAAGTCTGGCGAATATTTATTATCTGTAATGCAAAATCTTGATGTAAAAGCATACTTATTGTTCGAAGCTCAAGCGAAATTCGAACGTCTCGTCGGTTCACACGCCCGCGGCGTGCACACTTCGTGAACGAGCGAGTAACAACGCGAGCAAAATAAATACCCCCGAAAAGTACGCGATCGTACATTCGGAAGCAGGCAGTCGCTCGTAGGAAGTCACAGAAGTGAGTCGATCTCGCATCTCGCTCGCTTCGTTACTCGCTCGCTCGAATTTGAAATTACTTGTAATTGTGGAGGAGAGTGATATCGACAACGCACAGCCTCCGAATCGGTGCGCGACGCCGTTCAACGCGTTCAAGAGAAAAGAAGCGCCCAGTGTCATCCCGCTTCGGAGACACGGAGAGGCTCCGCTGCTCTCTCCTCCCTGCACTGTGAAACATTAAATTTTGTGCCGTTACACTCGCAGTTTATTTTCTGCTCCTGATTTCTCACCGCCATCCTCCGAGTCACACTCGCTCCGTGCTCAAGTCTGAGCGACCCGGCATCACAGGCGATCTCATCGAGATCGCTCCTGAACACTTATTATTTTTAAAATATATTTTAAATTTTTTTAATTCTTTTAATGCATTCTTTCAAAGTAACGAAACAAGAATTCAATTATTACAGCCAAAATCAGTTCCTAATTCAGTTCCTAATTATAATCTGTAAACATTTTATAAAATCTAATGTTTTAAATAATGTAAATAATAATTTCGATTTTTTTAACAAAGAAAATCAAAAATCCTTACATGAAATAAATTTAGGACCTGAATGTGAAAATTATCTTAATCAAATAGTCATACAAGGGCATACAGATGTAGTTGTAAATGTTCGGGAAAATTGTTTAAAATTTTACATAACTACTGCCCAAGATATTTGCAAAAGATTGCCAATTAACGATAAATTTTTATCAAAATTAAAAGCTTTCGAATCGGAAACAGCTTTACGTGATGTTAATAGAGAAACTTCGTTTAATGATGTCTCTTCTGTTGCTCAAACTATTAGTGAATTTGATGACAACGGTTTGAAGAAAGAATGGTTTGCTTTATATCAAGATATTACAGAAATAGAAAAAGATAATCTTGCAAGACTAAATTTTGATGAAATGTGGAAACAAATTTTTCAATGTTCTCATCAGCATCCCAATTTGAAGTCGCTTTTAAATGCAGTTAGATCGATGCCAAATTCAAATGCTGAGGCAGAAAGAGTTTTTTCGATTTTGCCAGATTTAAAAACAAAAAAACGAAATAAACTTTCGTCTGCTAGTATCAATGCTTCCTGTGTTGTTAAATCAGCATTGAAAGCGAGAAAGGAAGATGCTGCAGACATAACAATTACTAAAAAACATTTATCTTTAATGTCAACGGACAAATTATATGCTGCAAATCCCAGAAAACGAAAAAGTAATTTAACATTATATGCTGCAGATAAAAATGAAATTACTAGTCCCTGCTCGTCTACTGTAGGATAAAATATAACACAATGCCTTAAAATAAAATTTATTTTATAGGTATTATTATTTACATTATTACAGGGATGATATTCCCTACATCTGTAAATAATAGATGTTTTAAAAATCTGTCCAACACTGCCTATTAAACAGTTTATAGCAACATAAATGTAAATGTTACATCCAACGTAACTACTAAATCTATACTATGTAAGTACATTTACATTTATTGGACGTGTTGGACATCAAATCTATAAAAAATACATGTGTAAAAAACTGTCGGACGCACCCTGTGTGTCGGACATCGAATCTATAAAAAATACATGTGTAAAAAACTGTCGGACACACCCTGTGTGTCGGACATCGAATCTATAAAAAATACATGTGTAAAAAACTGTCGGACACACCCTGTGTGTCGGACATCGAATCTATAAAAAATACATGTGTAAAAAACTGTCGGACACACCCTGTGTGTCGGACATCGAATCTATAAAAAATACATGTGTAAAAAACTGTCGGACACACCCTGTGTGTCGGACATCGAATCTATAAAAAATACATGTGTAAAAAACTGTCGGACACACCCTGTGTGTCGGACATCGAATTTATAAAAAATAGATGTGTTAAAATGCTGTCGGACACACTCTGTATGTCGGACATCACGTCTATGAAAAATACATGTGTAAAAAAACTGTCGGATACACATTGTGTGTTGGACATCATATCTTCTTAAGCATACCAAGTAATAAAATTTTCAATATATTAAAATGTGTAAAGAAAAATGACTTCATCCGCCAGTGAATAAAATATAAAGTTAGTTTATTGCTCGACTAACTGGCATTGAGTACAAAAAACTGCACAACGTTTCGGCCCACGGTTAGGGCCCTTTTCAAGTGCGATCTACAATACATGACAACAGTATGCAATATAAATATAAAATATATAATAAGTACTGAATTACTAATCGTTATGTTCGAGAGCAATACCTATTCGTCTATCGACTCGTCATAAGAAATTAACGGACATGCCTGTGATCACGAAAATGTTCCAGCATAATCATATAGCAGCTGTAAACAATTATTCACAAAGTATAAAACAATATGTGAGAGGAGTGTGCAAAAATCGAGTGAACTCACGTATCCAATATGTAAAATTCAATCTCCGTGTTAAAGATCTTCGTTGCGACATGTTGCGCGTATGTAAGGAGACTGAAGGCAGACAAAGAAGAAATCGAGGCATCAGGGAGGTATAGGGGGAAATTATAAACATTAAACAGACGCGATGACACCGTCATATACTGAGCTTAAACTCTCTGTGTCTTTCTTAAGGTTAACAGTATTATTATGTTTTTTTATGAAAAACATTTCGGCAATCTCTCTCATTTTCGTGTTGCATTCTTTATGTAGAATTTTTGGATCTGACCATTTGAAATTGTGGTCATTATGTATACGATGCTTACTCACGACAGAGAGATTGCTTTCATGCTTCTTAATATCGTTGCAGTGCTCTTTAACTCTTGTTTCCAAGTGTCTCTTCGTCTGTCCTATGTAAGAAGCCTCGCAATTCTCACACTCTATCTGATACACCACATTCGTCTCCTTACTCGTCGTAAGTCGGTCCTTACCCCTCTTGATGACAGCATTAAGTTTTTTCGGTATCTTGTACAGAACCTCGAAACCAACTTTTTCTAGGGTACGTCTTATGCCCTCACTTAATCCTTTTATAAAGGGGATCACTATACAATTACGTGCGTTAAATGAATTGTTTCGACCACTATTAGTGTCTGTTCTATATTTTACCTGTTATTAATGTGCTTATTAACCAACCTTATCGGAAAGCAATTATTTGTGAGGATGTCTTTGACAATATTAATGTTCGTGTGGTGAAAGCGGTCATCCGAAAGCAAAATTGCGTGGTCAACTAAGTTGATTATTGTATTGATTTTGTATTTGCGCGGATGGTTAGAAAAATAATTAATGTACCTCCCCGAAAAAGTTGGTTTTCTATACCAATTAGTAATTAATTTATCCCCATCTCTTATAACTAGAGTGTTTAAAAACGGTATCGAGTTGTTAGCTTCTGTTTCGAAGGTGAACTGTAACCGTGGATGATAATTATTGAAAACTTTAAGTACGGAGTTTATAGCAGATTTTGGTACTATCATGAAAACGTCATCTACATAGCGGAGGAAGATCCGAACTTCAAAATCCAAAAGACTTAAGCATTGCGTTTCCAAATCATCCATAACCATATCCGCTAGTATAGGCGAGAGAGGAGAACCCATCGGACTACCATAAATTTGCTCGTAGAATTGACCATTGAAACAGAAGCTAGTGGACTGTAAAATTAATTCAATAGCGTGGAGAAACTGCGGCAAATTAAATTCCGTGCGTTGGGAGATGTAGTGCCATCGCTTTCTGATAGCTTCAAGCACTAGCTCTTTAGGAATGTTGGTGAATAATGCTGTGACATCAAGAGACATAAGGACTTCGTCAGACTTAACATTTACACCCTCAATCATTCTCACAAGAGACCAACCATCCTTTACATGAGATCTCGGTTTAGGGATCGACTCATGCAAAATCTCGTGCATAAAGCTCGCTACATTATACAAAGGACTGCCTATTGCCGATACAATGATACGCAGAGGAAATCCCGTTTTGTGTATCTTAGGTAAGCCATAACAGCGAGGGAGATTTCCATTCGTACAATTGAGACGCTTAAAAATCTGATAGTCGATGATATCGTTGTCATGCCAAGACCTTACGAGTTGGTTAAGTTTAGTCGTTATTTGTTTAATCGGATCCTTCTTTACCTTTTTATATGTTGATGTATCGTTTAATAATTCCGTCATGCGGTTGATATAATCGGACTTGTCCATAATAACCGTTACTTGTCCCTTGTCGGCTTTGGTGACAAAAACATCATCATTATCATGTAAACATTTTTTACATTTCGTGAACTCGCACAGGATGTGTCGGTCTATATAGCAAAAATGTTTGTTCTTATTTAAGAAGAGTTGGAGAGAATTGGATATCGCGCCCCTTATTTCCTTAATAGCATTCGGAGGAATCATGTAACTCCTACTCTCAATGTTCTTAATAGTTTCCAAAACTACACTGTACCGGTCTCCTTTACATAAACGGGAAACCGGCAACGCAAAATTGTCACCTAAGCTCAAGATATGTTTTACCGAATCTGGTATTGGTTTATTGGTGGTGTTGACTAACCATTTCTCATTATTAGTATTAAAAAACGCACGGCAAGTATCCTGCCTTTCAATTATTCGTTGAAACTTATTAACCAGTTTAATTCTAATCGATTCATTATGTTTAAAGATTTTGCTTTTGTTAAGACTAAAAAAATTATTTACCAACATTACCGGTAGGCGCAATAACAACTCCCTCTCAATCTCCCTAATCCTGACAGCTAGCACGTTCAAATAATCGTGAATGTCGCTAATCTCAAAATTCAGTATTGCTCTCTGATACTGTAATTTAGATCTTTCAAATTTATACGTGGTGTTAGGGTTGTTAAACCTTGTGTTAGATCTAAAATATTTAATGTGTGGTGGTAATATATCACGTCTCCTGCATCTCAGTAGAAATATGCGTTGTTGAGTTAAGGTGCCGATCCTCTTTTTCATACTGATCCAAGATTTCAAAAGTATCGTGTTGTCAATTCCAAATTCCTTCGTGATCTTACGGAAAAATCCTCCATGCGTAGTAAACACCATTATGTACGTCGAAGGTGTGTAAAATAAATAAAGAAAAATGAACAAACATTTTTGCTATATAGACCGACACATCCTGTGCGAGTTCACGAAATGTAAAAAATTTTTACATGATAATGATGATGTTTTTGTCACCAAAGCCGACAAGGGACAAGTAACGGTTATTATGGACAAGTCCGATTATATCAACCGCATGACGGAATTATTAAACGATACATCAACATATAAAAAGGTAAAGAAGGATCCGATTAAACAAATAACGACTAAACTTAACCAACTCGTAAGGTCTTGGCATGACAACGATATCATCGACTATCAGATTTTTAAGCGTCTCAATTGTACGAATGGAAATCTCCCTCGCTGTTATGGCTTACCTAAGATACACAAAACGGGATTTCCTCTGCGTATCATTGTATCGGCAATAGGCAGTCCTTTGTATAATGTAGCGAGCTTTATGCACGAGATTTTGCATGAGTCGATCCCTAAACCGAGATCTCATGTAAAGGATGGTTGGTCTCTTGTGAGAATGATTGAGGGTGTAAATGTTAAGTCTGACGAAGTCCTTATGTCTCTTGATGTCACAGCATTATTCACCAACATTCCTAAAGAGCTAGTGCTTGAAGCTATCAGAAAGCGATGGCACTACATCTCCCAACGCACGGAATTTAATTTGCCGCAGTTTCTCCACGCTATTGAATTAATTTTACAGTCCACTAGCTTCTGTTTCAATGGTCAATTCTACGAGCAAATTTATGGTAGTCCGATGGGTTCTCCTCTCTCGCCTATACTAGCGGATATGGTTATGGATGATTTGGAAACGCAATGCTTAAGTCTTTTGGATTTTGAAGTTCGGATCTTCCTCCGCTATGTAGATGACGTTTTCATGATAGTACCAAAATCTGCTATAAACTCCGTACTTAAAGTTTTCAATAATTATCATCCACGGTTACAGTTCACCTTCGAAACAGAAGCTAACAACTCGATACCGTTTTTAAACACTCTAGTTATAAGAGATGGGGATAAATTAATTACTAATTGGTATAGAAAACCAACTTTTTCGGGGAGGTACATTAATTATTTTTCTAACCATCCGCGCAAATACAAAATCAATACAATAATCAACTTAGTTGACCACGCAATTTTGCTTTCGGATGACCGCTTTCACCACACGAACATTAATATTGTCAAAGACATCCTCACAAATAATTGCTTTCCGATAAGGTTGGTTAATAAGCACATTAATAACAGGTTGCGACAATTAAAATATAGAACAGACACTAATAGTGGTCGAAACAATTCATTTAACGCACGTAATTGTATAGTGATCCCCTTTATAAAAGGATTAAGTGAGGGCATAAGACGTACCCTAGAAAAAGTTGGTTTCGAGGTTCTGTACAAGATACCGAAAAAACTTAATGCTGTCATCAAGAGGGGTAAGGACCGACTTACGACGAGTAAGGAGACGAATGTGGTGTATCAGATAGAGTGTGAGAATTGCGAGGCTTCTTACATAGGACAGACGAAGAGACACTTGGAAACAAGAGTTAAAGAGCACTGCAACGATATTAAGAAGCATGAAAGCAATCTCTCTGTCGTGAGTAAGCATCGTATACATAATGACCACAATTTCAAATGGTCAGATCCAAAAATTCTACATAAAGAATGCAACACGAAAATGAGAGAGATTGCCGAAATGTTTTTCATAAAAAAACATAATAATACTGTTAACCTTAAGAAAGACACAGAGAGTTTAAGCTCAGTATATGACGGTGTCATCGCGTCTGTTTAATGTTTATAATTTCCCCCTATACCTCCCTGATGCCTCGATTTCTTCTTTGTCTGCCTTCAGTCTCCTTACATACGCGCAACATGTCGCAACGAAGATCTTTAACACGGAGATTGAATTTTACATATTGGATACGTGAGTTCACTCGATTTTTGCACACTCCTCTCACATATTGTTTTATACTTTGTGAATAATTGTTTACAGCTGCTATATGATTATGCTGGAACATTTTCGTGATCACAGGCATGTCCGTTAATTTCTTATGACGAGTCGATAGACGAATAGGTATTGCTCTCGAACATAACGATTAGTAATTCAGTACTTATTATATATTTTATATTTATATTGCATACTGTTGTCATGTATTGTAGATCGCACTTGAAAAGGGCCCTAACCGTGGGCCGAAACGTTGTGCAGTTTTTTGTACTCAATGCCAGTTAGTCGAGCAATAAACTAACTTTATATTAAAATGTGGTATGATAGGGCTACAGGCGAAGGTCCACGCAAAAAAACCTAACGCGCTTTATTAGTGGCACCTCATGGGTAGTGTGGAAGACCACTTTTAATAATAATAAATTATACATTATATTTAATATACGCAAATAACACGCAAATTCTAATTTCACAGCAGAAAGTGCATTTTTTAAATTTGCAATAGCAATTATTTGTAAGACATATATATATATATATATATATATATATATATATATATATATATATATATATGTGTCTTACAAATAATATTATCAATTTTTGTACGTCATTAATATGTATGATATAATAATATGTATCATATTATATAGTAAACTTATATTAATATAAGTCAACTACGACCAAAATAAATCTTGTAACATATTTAAGAACATAAATACATAAATATGTTACAAGATTTATTATTGGCTATATATCTATGAGGGCGACTTTGTGTGTGACGAAATAAACGAGAGGCACAGGATTTGATTGAACACTCTTCTTTAATCTCAAAGTATTACACACGCTATATAACTAAAGTACGTCAGCACGCGACGACACTCCGAGCACTTGTACGTTCATACAACGACCGACCGAACGCGCGCCACACGGGAGCTGCCCTCTCGAAGGGCGGGAGCACATCGCTCGTTCAAAGCTCAGCCCCTCATACTCCCTCCCTTTGTGCGAGCGATCCGTGGTCTTCCTCTTATCCTCTAATTTTCTTCTTTATCTGAAACATACCAAGAATTAGTTCTCGAATAAAATTAATCTCTAATTTTGTTCAAACTCTATATATTCATTATCTTATCTCTAAGATATGCAAACGCTTGTAAAGGTAAAGGTTTTGTCATGATGTCTGCTAAATTCTCTTTGGTCTCATCAATCCATTCGACTTTCACCTTCCCTTGATCAACACACTGCTTGATAAAATCTCCGTGAGTGTCTGCCATATGTTTTCTATTTCCAGTCTCTTCTCTCTCTTCTAAGTTTTTCCTTATTTCCTCTAAATGATCATCAAACATTTTAAGTTTGTGACTTCCATCCTTCTTAGTGCAGTTTCCTGCTGCTCTGTTGTCACACCAGATTGTTGTAGGCAAGAATGTTCTTCCAACAACATACCTGAGCGACTTGTCTAATGAGATTAATTCTTGACAGGCTTCACTCATTGCTAGATACTCTGCTTGACAGGTAGAGAGTGTGACATATGTCTGTTTATGACTTCTCCATGCTATCACATCTCCAAATAATTTGATTATATATCCTCCAGTGGATGTAGAATCAATGCAATCTCTAAAACTAGCATCAGTCAGTGATTCTAACTCATTTGTTTCACCTCTAAATATCAATCCTCTATTCGCAGTTTCTCTAAGATATCTGAAGACCCTTTTTACATCTTGCCAGTCTTCTTCTGTGGGCTCTAGTTGTCTCCTTGCCAAATAGTTCACCGCAAAGGCTATATCAGGTCGTGTGGCATTTGCCAGATACATTAAGCTTCCTATAGCTTCTCTGTAAGGTACTCTTTTAAATTTTTTTTTCAATGCTCTTTTCTTCTAATTTACTCTTTTTGTTTTTATTGCTCACTTTTCTGGTGACCATTGGAGTACTCTGAGGCTTGCATTCACTCATATGAAACTTTTCTAATATGCTCTCAGTATATCGCGTCTGATGTATCTTTCTTCTTTGTTTCGCTCTATTGTTATTCCTAAAAAGTTCTTGGGTTCTCCAAGATCCTTCGTCTCAAATATTTCACTCAACTTCTTTTTGATTTCCTCTAATTTCTCCTGATCATTGCTTGCGACCAACATATCATCCACATAGAGTAGTACGATCACTATTTTGCCTTCTTTCCTCCAGGTGAACAGGCATGGTTCATGTAGATCATTCTCTAATCCAAGTTTCTTAGCCTCTTCCGAAAATCTCTTATTCCATCTTTTCGGACTTATCTTCAATCCGTACAAAGCTCTATTCAATTTACACACCTTAGTCTTCTTGGTGTTTTCATCCACTTCTACTCCCTCTGGAATTTCCATATATATTTCTTCTTCTTCTTCTAGAACTCCATTTAAAAACGCAGTCTTAACATCTAGCTGACTAGCGTATAATTTATACTTATTTATTATTGCCAATATAGATCTAACCAGTGACAGTCTTGAAACAGGTGCATATGTCTCTTTTAAATCATACACGTTTCTATCTTTACAACCTCTAATCACAAGTCTTGCTTTGAATCTGGTAGATCCATTTGCCTCTAATTTTCTCTTAAATACCCATTTTGAATCTATTATGTTGGGTCGTTTTCCATCTAATTTCTCTAATGGTCTATCGACAAGTTCCCACACTTGATTAGCATACATAGATTCAAGTTCCTCTTTGACTGCAATTTTCCAGTTCTCTCTTTCGTTACTTGACATAGCATCTTCATAAGTAACAGGCTCTCTATTCAACGATGCCATAAGACATTGATGTAATTCATCTTCATTCTCTATACTCCGTTGAATATTTTTCACATTAATATAATTAGCAAAACTAATGTTACGTCCAACCCCGGGATTTGAATGAGAAAAACTGGGAAGCGAAGGAAAGGGCTAACCAGAGGGGTAGGGGTAAGGAAGGACGCAACCAGATACTTACAAATGTCGCTCGCAGGTACACGCTCTGAGGCGCGTGGCGCGAGCCGAACGCACTTTTAATGACTCAGGAAGGGTCAACGTCCGTAAAGACGCTAGGACGCCTTCCGTGAGCGGTGCGACTCTTTCGAGTCAGGGAATTCAATCCCTTTAACTCGGGATCGAACCTCGTGCAATTTCGAGTGGGAGATGAGTAATGGGTTAGGTGGTTTTAAATTATAAAGCAATGCAGTTTGAAATTAACATTTAACATAAGGCAAACATTTTATTACAATTAAAATATTCTATTACAATAATAGAAGCTAGGCGATCAACAGATAAGAACTAGGGAGATAAACTGAATGCATTTACAAGTGTGAATGGCGGATGTGTGGGTGTATATATTGAAACGAAGGAGACTTTTTATGTAAAAGGTTATTGTACATTATGTGGATTCTGGGCGATTTGCGTAGGTACATTTAACAAAATGTTCTATTGCGGAGAAACGCGCGGTGATCTCGTCAATATCTGACGCGGGTTGATTTTTGGTGGTTAAATCAATGACCGGTGTAGGCATAGTCAATTCGATTACTTCCGGAGCGGGTAAATTGTTATTCTCTATCGTCAGAGCAGAGTGTAGTGTATTAAGTTGGCGCAGTTCGGTTAGGGGGTCCTCGGAGATAAATCTCCCGGAGAGGAGACGGATGTTATTACCGGAAAACTATTCTGCCGGTTTTGATATTGCAGAATACGTTCTCTCCGCTTCCTGCCGGCTCTATGTTAGTAGATGTTGTTTTGACAGTTCCACTCCGGGAGCTCCGAGGGGGGGTGAGGGAGGGGGAGGTATCGGATTTCGCGGGGGGGTGAGGAGGGAGGGGAAGGGGGCGGGATATCGGATTTCAAGGGTATCGGATTACACAGGGGTATTGGATTACGAGGGGGAAGGGGGAGGGGGAGGGTTGGCATACCAAGTATATGACTCACCGGGGGATGACTCACCGGGGGATGACTCACCCTCGTTCGCGGTCGCGGTCGCGAGTCCGCCGCGGGTCCGCGAGTCCGCGCGGGGGGTCCGCGTTCGCGCCGCGGTCGCGCCGCGGGTCCGCGCGGGGGGTCCGCGTTCGCGCCGCGGTCCGCGGGGTCCGCGTGGCACTTAATTACACTGATGTGTACGTAGCGATATCCAATTTACTTTACATACACCTTGTTGATGTAGACACTAACGCGTCTAAATCAATTAGACGTAAATTTTTCTATCCAAGTCTTCCAACATAAAAAGCAGGCGTGGGGGTCGGAAGTGCACTGAAACCACCCAGGGCGCTCCAAGGGAGCTGGGATCGGAGATCGGTTTCGCGGACGCCGATTTACTTCACGATATATATATCTATCGAGAAACTTACGATGCGATCGGAGATCGGCGATTCCGATTTCGCGACGGATCAGATATCTCGCTACGTCGACGCGCCGCGGATCCCACTCCCTCGCGAACGGATCCCCGTTCCTCGCGAGCGGTTTGCTGATTTTCACGAGCGGTTTCGGAAATGTAGCGTTTCCGATTTTCTCCCACGCCGGTTTGCACAATTCTACGTACTCGTCGCTCATATCGCATTAAAAAAATGTTTAATCATAAAATAATGAAACCGCGGTATTGCACTCACGACTTCCAGTCCTCGACGGGAGGCATAAAAAAAACAGTAAATCACAAACGCAACAACAAAACAATCACAAAGGCGACTAATTGCGTCGCCAATCCATCAAAAAAAAATGTATCCTGACACGTTTAAGGGGACTAGGAAGGGTTGAAAATGCAGAAATTGGCTCGTGTTTAATTGTTTATAACAAGGCCGCAAATGAACATAAAACTTTTTTATTGTTAAGGGTATTAATTATAACATTATGAAATGAGAAAATTCATTAAAAGTTATTCCCAGATCAATAATATCGGCGTTCCAATATAATAAAGAAAATTATCGAATTCACGGTTTTACCACGATTTCAGTCGAACGGATAAAGGTTTTAACAATTTTCAGGAATATTTCTTCTCCTTAGGCTTCTCTCTACAAATAACTCAAATTTTTCAAAATTTTTCGTTTTCTGGATGCCATTTTGTTAATTTTATTTTTATTTTTAATTTTTTAGGTATAATCAATAGAGGGGAATCTAAGGAGAAAAAATATTCCTGAAATTTGTTACCACCTTTATCCGTTCGACTGGAATCGTGGTAAAACCGTGGATTCGACAGTTTTCTTTATTATATTGGAACGCCGATATTATTGATCTGGTAATAACTTTTAATGAATATTCTCATTTCATAATGTTATAATTAATACCCTTAACAATGAAAAAGTTTTATGTTTATTCGCGGCCTTGTTATAAACAATTAAACACGAGCCAATTTCTGCATTTTCAACCCTTTCTAGTCCCCTTAAGCACGCTCACGACATCGGCGAGACTGAATTCAATGACGGTTGAAGAAGTCGCTAGAGAAAAATATAATGGCGGTGTATAAAACTGATAGTCGCTTCCAGCGAAAAGTAAGATAAAATACGTCTCGCGCTACAAAGGCGAGCGCCGACATCCGCTAGAAGTCCGGCTGCTTGAATTTACAAAACAAATATCACGTACCGTAACATAGAAGCGAGGCGCCGATGCTCCGGCGGACGTTGCATATGTACGGCTCGAATGGAAATGCGCGCGAAGAAAATATAGTATGAATTATAATTAAAAAAAAAACAATCTATCTACGCAGTACGTAAAAGACAAAGGAAGAAATGACGTCATCGGGACGATGATCGACCCGATAACGCGTCGAACCTGTGGGAACATGTTCGCCGTAAACAAATTTTTTCTGGGAAAAAGGGGTGTTATCGCGTAGACTAAACAATCTATCTACGCAGTACGCGAGACAAAGGAAAAGATTTTTTAAAAAATCAGTTGGAGCGAGAGAGAGAGCAAAGGGTATATAACAAGGGATGAAGCGCGTCGAGCCGCAGTAGAGCAAGATTTGAGAGCTATACATCGATCAAAAAGTATCGCGGTTTATTTTATGGTTAAACACGGTATCAAGTGCAAGTGCTCTGTAAAAGAGAATCTTTTATCGTTCAATCGCAAAGATGTTCGTCCTGCTGTCGAGACCTTCGGACATTCGCGATTTTAGCGCCGAACAGCTGCAATTTGTGCCGAAAACCGTTTTGTTGCAAATGTGCGGCGATCACGTCTACTACGTGTGGGACAGGCTTCCCGAGCATATAAAGGCGGATCTGGAGGTTCAGACCTATCGTCGCTGTGACGAACATTGGAATCAACCGTGGCAGGAAACGCACATCGACGGTCCCGCTCCGATGATTAAGGATTGCGGCGAATGTCAACGAAAACACCATTAGCTTTTGCGACGTGAACATTTTTCCTTTTTTTCATAACATTGAACAAGAAGAAACGGTGCTTATATTTGTGCGAAAGTGATCAAACATGGATCAGTTCGAGGAAACAGAACGCGAACTATTGGAACTGTCCGACCAAGTAGCTACCGAATTTTTCACATGGGCGCTGCAATGCGCGGAATTCGTCGAGCAGCTCGAGACACGCTGTAGTGCCAAACGTTCGCGGCTCTCGATCGGGCAGAGACATTCGTTGGTTGCCAGAATCGCGCGACTCGAAGGTGCGAAAACGCGATTGGAAAGACAATTTATCCGTAGCGGTGGCGATTATGCGAACGCCGGTAACAGTGGCGACACGCGCGCGACAGAACTCGTATGGCGAGAAATCGATGTCGCGTTCGAAACGCGGATAATGACCGGCGCGGTAATTAATACGGACCATATAGAACCGCGACAGTTTCTGGAAGACGCCTGCAGCGTAGTGTGCAGGCGAGTGCGAGACATTTTAAAAACACATAATTGTGTTAAAGTGAACACCGCGTTCAACGGGGAGTTTGTAGCGGATGATAAACGTGCCAATAAGAGTCTGTGTACAAATAACAAAGAACTCTGTCGTACATCACACTTGCGCGAGTGGTACGAGCGGTACGTTATCGAGCCCACATTAGCGTCCCTCGGGGAGTTCCAGGAACGCGATAGCGGGTGGGCGTTGACGCGAATCCTCAATTTGACGGTGAACGTCAACAGATACAATCCTTTGCGCGCGGGATGTTACGTCAATTTACCGCAAAAAATTAAATCGAAGAATGCGGTGATCAACGTGCAATCGATGGATAATGCGTGCTTTGCGTGGTCGGTGGTGGCTGCTCTACATCCAGCCGAAAGACATTCAGAACGGGAATCATCATACCCGCATTATTCAACGATACTGAATTTACAAAACATTGAGTTTCCAATGACTTTGAAACAGATTAAAAAGTTCGAATGACTCAACGACATGTCGATCAACGTGTACACCATCGAGGGAGAGAAGACGCCGAACGTTCTCCCGATACGACTCACCGACCGCACGAGTGACAAACACGTCAATTTGTTGTACGTGCAGGACCCGCGGGACGACAACGTGGGACATTTCGCGTGAATTAAACATCTATCGCGTCTCGTTAGCTCGCAATTGAGCAGGCATGATGGTCGGAAATACTTTTGCGATCGGTGAGTACCTATATTCCTGTTAATAAAATATTTTATTTTTTTAATATAAAAATTTACAAAAAATGTGTTTTTCTTTTTTTGCAGTTGTTTACATTTTTTTAGATTGAGCGAGAAATTGGAAGCCCATGGAGTAGACTGCCGTGAGGTAAACAACTGCGCTATCAGACTACCGAGCGAGGACAACAAGTGGCTGAGTTTTAAAAATCCCAGCAGGAAAGAGCGGCTTCCATATGTCGTATACGCCGACCTGGAATGTACCCTCGAGAAGACGGATGCGGATCCGACAACGTCCACATACACGTCTCAACATCATCGGGTATTTAGCATAGGATACTACGTACAGTGCTCGTACGACGACTCGTTATCGGGTATCGATTTCGTCGCAATAATGACTGCGTCGCGTGGTTTGCCGAGGAACTAAGACGTTTAGCACACGACGTAAAGACTATCTTGTCCGAGAATGTTCGCATGACGGAATTAACGCGAGACGAATGGGAGATATTTCGCAGCGCGGCGCAATGTCACATTTGCGAAAAACCGTTCGAGTCAGACGACGTGCGAGTACGTGATCATTGTCACCTGACCGGTCGATACAGAGGTCCCGCGCATTCTAACTGTAATCTAAATTATACAGATTCACATTGCATTCCAATAATTTTTCATAATTTATCGGGCTATGACGCGCATTTTATTATCACGGAGATAGCTACAGCGTACGAAGGACGTGTAGACTTACTTCCAATCACGAAAGAAAAATATATATCGTTCACGAAACACGTTAAAGATACCGCAGAAAGATCAGATTCGCGAAGCGATATAAAATTACTGTTTATCGATTCGTATAAATTTTTGAGTAGCAGCCTCGCAAAATTAGCATCCTTCCTCGATAAGGATAAATTGAAAATTGTACGTTCTCAATTTTCACAATTATCGACCGAGGATTTTGATCTTTTGACGCGAAAAGGTATCTTTCCGTACGAATACGTGGATTGTGTGGACAAGCTGGAGGACACATGTTTACCACCGCGCGAATCGTTTTACAGTTCCTTGACCGGTGACACCGTATCCGAGAGCGATTACGAGCACGCCGCGAACGTCTGGCAGCGGTTCTCCGTTCGAACCCTGGACGAATACAGCGATTTATATCTCAAAATTGATGTCTTGTTATTGGCCGACGTTTTTGAAAATTTCCGCGACAGTTGTATCGCGAGTTACGGACTCGATCCCGCGTACTACTACACTTTACCAGGCTTTACGTGGGACGTTATGTTGAAACATACTCGCGTAAATTTCGAACTGCTGACCGACATTGACATGGTCATGTTCATCGAACGCGGTATTCGCGGCGGTCTGAGTCAATGTTCCGGCAGATACGCGCAGGCCAACAACAAGTACATGCAGTCGTACGATTCATCGAAACCCTCGTCCTATTTGATGTACTTCGATGTAAATAACTTGTACGGCTGGGCGATGTGTCAGCCACTGCCCTACGCGGAGTTTCGATGGGTCGAAGACGCGTCAAATTTCGACTTTAACGCGATCGCTTTGGATTCGCCCACGGGTTACATTCTCGAGGTCGACCTAGAGTACACGCAGGATAAACATGACGCGCACGCTGACCTACCGTTCTGCCCGATGCGCGATAAACCGCCCGGAAAACAACAGGCTAAACTTCTCGCCACCCTGCACGATAAGAAGTGTTACGTCATCCATTATCGCAATTTGCAGCAGTGCACGCGCCACGGCCTTCGCGTCACAAAGATACATCGCGTATTGCAATTCGCTCAATCTGCGTGGCTCCACACTTACATCGAGCTCAATACGAAATTTAGAACACTGGCCAAGAACGATTTTGAGAAAAATTTATATAAATTGATGAATAACGCAGTTTTCGGGAAAACGATGGAGAATGTACGCAATCACGTCGACGTAAAATTACTGACAAAGTGGGATGGACAATACGGCGCGGAGGCACTGATCTCGAAACCAAATTTCCACAGCCGGAGCGTGTTTTCGGAAAATCTGATAGCCGTCGAACTGCGAAAACTCGAGGTTAAATTCGATAAACCGATCTACGTCGGCATGTGCATTCTCGACGTATCGAAAGTCTGCTTGTACGAATTTCATCACGAGTACATGTCCCCCTGTACCGCGACTCGTGCAGAATTATGTATACCGATACGGACAGCCTTATATATCATATCGAGTGCGACGACGCGTATGAGAACATGAAACGTGATATAGTCAGGTTCGACACGAGTGATTACGCGGTAGATAACGCTTATGGTATGCCACTCGTGAATAAAAAAGTGCCGGGCCTGATGAAGGATGAAAACAACGGTGCGATCATGACCGAATTCGTCGGACTTAGGGCGAAGATGTACGCCTTGCGAGTGGATGGTAAAAAAGATTGTAAAAAAGCTAAAGGTGTGAAGAGCAACGTCGTAGCGCGTACTATAACGTTCGAGGATTACACGAGATGTTTGAACGATGAGATCGAAATGACGCGACGGCAGTCCTGTATACGATCGAAAATGCACGAAGTGTACACTATCTGCGAGACGAAAATCGCTCTGAGTCCATACGACGATAAGCGATACATCGTGCCGGATTCGACCGATACGTTGCCCTGGGGACATTACAGAATATAATGTAATGTATGCAATATATGTAATATAATGTATGTACGTATGTATATATGTATGTAATGTATGTAGTAGTAGTATAACACATGTATGTAATGTATGTATGTATGTAATGTACGTATGTATGTAGTAGTATAACATGATATATGTATATATGTATGTAATATAATGTAGTAATATAACATATAAATGTAATGTATGTATATATGTATGTAATGTATGTAGTAGTATAACATGATATATGTATGTATGTATGTACGTAACGTAATATAATGTAGTAGTATAACACATGTATGTAATGTACGTATATAACGTAACGTATGTATTATGTTAATGGAAGGATATTAATAAAGATATCGTACATGTATTTGGTATTTAATATTTTTTATTATATACTTTATATGTATTACATATTTCAGATACTTTACATGTATCACTTTTATATTAAGAATAAAATACAGTTGCACGAATTAAATAACATTGTTCTTGTGTATCCAAGAGTTGTGCGATCCGTCAAATCCCAGCCATTTCACGTAAACCTCTCGTCGCCTCTCCTGCGCAGTACTTTCTCCACGAGATACACGTCAGGATAAGTCGCGCGATGCAACTCGTGCTCGTAGAACGCTCCGGCGACGGATTTTCTACGATAGTCCTCGAGTAGATAGGTTACGGGATTGGTATGCTGCACTCTGACGATCTTAAACACCTCGGTGGTCCAATTCGGCGTGTAACCTTTCTCGAAAATCGTTTTGTATTTGCTGACGCGTACCGAGTCGCCCGTTTTGAACTTTGCCGGGCCCGCGATCTTTATCGCGCTGTACACCGTAGCCAAGAGTCTTTCGGCGATTGCGGGGGTAACGTCGACGGGTCGCATGCCGATCGTTCGATGCTTGCGCGCGTTGTAATCCGACACAAGTCGCGGTAGCTCGTCGACCCACTTGTAAGTTCCGTTGAGCGTAAACATCTTCCACATGTTGTTTTTTAACGTGCGATTGAATCGCTCGACGACAGACGCCTTCAACACCGAATACGTGGAATAGTGATTGATGCCGTGTTTTCTCACGAGACGTTGCACGTCGGTGTTGTAAAATTCCTTCCCCATGTCGGTTTGTAGGTTACTAGGGCACCTCCCGCTATCTCGAATTATCTCAGCGATAGCGACGGCTGTCTCGCTGCCGCCTTTACCCTTGAGCGGCACGGCCCACGCGTACTTGCTCAACACATCGACGGTGAGTATGTAGTGGTGGCCTCCGTTGAAACGCGAGTACGGACGCATCTCGACAATGTCAGCCTGCCACAGGTCGTCGTACCCCTGCACTATGACATGTCTGCGGGGAAAATTTCTTCTCGCCGGTGCGTGCAATTCGTCCACCAACCGTCGCTTTTCGATATTTTTACGTACATCTGATTTTAACGGTCTCATGCTTCGTTAGCGTTTCGTTGGCTGTTTGTCTTTGTCCTTCAGCTGTACGCAGCCGTTTCTGTTTCTGTTTCTGTGTCGTTCGTTGCTGCTTCTGAACCGCTCAGAAACGAGTTCGAGCCGTTCTTGAACCGTTTGACAGCCGTTCGACAATCGTTCTCGAACCGTTCGTCGTCGTCGTCGTCAGTTAACCGTTGTTTGTCCCTCATCGTCGTTGTCGTCGTCGTCGACGTTCTTTAGCCGTTTGTAGCCTTTCCTGTCACCGCGTAGTTCGCAGCTGTTTCTGAATCGCTCGTAATCGTTTCTGAGCTGTTTTTGAACCGTTCCACAACCGTCCGACAACCGTTCTCGAACCGTAAGACAGCCGTCCGACAGTCGTTCTCGAAACGTTCGTTGCTGCTCGTCGCCGTCGTCAATTAACCGTTGCCTCTTTTCACTCGTCGCCGTTCGATAGTCGTTTCTGCTGAACCGTTTCTTCATCGTTCATTAGCCGTTTCCAATCTAACGATATTCGTACGCCGAAGCGCGTTTACCGCAGTCTGTAACGCTCGCACGTCCTTCTCGAACAAGGCAAGTTTCTCGTCTGACTCTTCGTTGATCTCGCAGACTTTTAACGCACTGATCCACGTATAGTTTGTTAACCGCGTCACCGTCAGTCTCAGGTTGCGCCACGCGACCTAAATACGCTTGTATTTATGAGCACTCGTCCGCACCAGTATGTCCTTGTACTTTTGCATATCCGCCTCCGTGTAGAGCTTATCATCGGGTGCTTTCTTGAAGATCAACTCGTAAATACCGGGTGTGCCGGCGTATCGTACGCCATCGATAAGTATATTATCCGCGTCGTCCACGTCAAAACGTTTATTACCGAGCATCAAATCATTCTTGTCGAGATAAACACCGTATACGGTGTCTATCGTCAAATCGGCGCCCAAAACGCTCGCGATGTACAATCGGCTCAGTGGACCCAACTTATCTTCTAACGTTTCTACAAAAAATTCTCGACCCTCCGACGTTTGCAACTGCTTTTGAACGGCCGTCTCGATCGAGTCGTCCGTGGTTTCGAATACATCCGCGTCTTCGAGGAATTCGGGACTTGTACGTTGCACGGTTCGCATCGGCGTAGAGGTTATCGGTGTAGAAGTTATCGGTAGTACTTTCGAGCGTTTCGATTGATTAGATTTACGCGGTGTCGACGATAACAGATCCGACCAGGAGTCTAATCGTTCCCTCTTTTTCTTTGGTGTAGCAGCCTTCTCCTCCTCCTCCTCCCCGCGCTGTCGAATTGATTGCGTTTTGATTTTTGCGTCAGCGACGCTCTCCGCCGGCTCCTCTTTCTTCACCGCGATCGAGCTCGAGTTGTCGACGATCTTTTTCAGCGGCCCGATGAGAGGCTTAAAGTGCGTGTCCAACTCAATGTCCTTCTCGATCTTACCGGTCTTCAAAGCGCGAAGTTTTTTGCGAATCAAATCACTCGTTTTCGCGATATCTTTCACGATCTTCTCGCGTTTGCGAATATTCACGCTCCCGTAGATCGCAGCCATCGTGGGAGAAAAAAAACAAAGCAGAGCGTCGATCTTCTCTCTCTGTAACGCTAACGTTTCACCCTCGACGACGTATCGGCGACGACTGACCGCTTTTGCGGTATCGCGAACACGTTAAATCCTTTTCTGTATCGGCCGTTCGAAAGCGCGCTGTCTTTGTCTATTACTACGAATCCATACTTTTGTTGCCAACAATCGTGGCACAAGGAGCAAAATTCATCGTACGACATGTCGGTATTCACGTGATCGTTGTACACGTGTTTCAAATTAGTGCCATCCTGCCTGAACAGGATCAGCAGATTCGCGTTGTCGCGTATCAGATGTTTAAGTATTCTCGCGTACGTCTGACAGAGATAAAAGCAGTCGACGCTCGAGTGCCTGCCCATCGAGAAATACTCTCTCACGGTGTCTTGCTTATCGCACGCTACGTCGTCGAAGACGAAGATCGAGTTTGGACACGCGTCGCTCGGTGGAATGACGTCACTGTTATTGGAGAAGGTATAGTAGCCGATTTCGTCGATCAATGTCAGTAAATTCTCCAGATATCGGTATTTCGGTTGATGCAGCGATTTCGAGTACACGTACACGTTCTCGAAACGTACACCGTGCGGACTTTCCAGCAAACTTATCAGAACGTTGGTTTTATCGCAATTCGAGGGACCGCAAATGATCGCGCGTATAGTAGTCGGCAGCATCGTACCGTGTCTGCACCTCTCCGCGTTGCCCTCCATCGACCGTGATCTGTCGTCGCAATTCGTCACGCGAATCGCCAACGGTTGTCGCACGAATCTCATTTCTTTTTTTCTCTTCGCACTTTGTACGACTGAATCGAACTTTCTCGTTCGAACGTCTATTTATAGATGCGCGGCACCGCTAATCGCTCAGTCGCAAAGATGTTCGTCCTGCTGTCGAGACCTTCGAACATTCGCGATTTTAGCGCCGAATGTCAATGACATTAAAAACTGGTAGAGGTCTGTTTAATCGCGCGATAGGTGCACTTTCGATCGAATTGCACATTCCCGGCTATCAGTTTTGCGGTCCGGGTACTCGTCTGCGAGAACGATTGCCTAGAGGTGATCCGGGTGTAAATCCATTGGACGCGGCGTGTCGCGAGCACGACATAGCCTATTCGCGTGACAAAGGCCTCACCGAGAGACACGCGGCGGACAAGATACTCGCCGAGAGAGCGCTAGAACGCGTCATCGCGAGAGATTCGGCTCTCGGAGAGAGGGCTGCCGCTACAGCCGTCTGGGCGGCCATGAAGGCTAAGACGAAGCTCGGAATGGGTTTGAAAACACGGAAAACACGAACGAGGAAAAGGTCGACGAAAAAACTTCCGACAGCGAAACGAGGTGGCGTATTGCCGATTCTACCGTTGTTAGGAGTTCTCGGTTCTCTGGCCGGCGGAGCGGCCGGAATTACAACGGCGGAAACGCTAGCAAAGCCGCACGACGTCAGCTGGAAGAGACGCAACGTCACAATCGCGACATGGAAGGTCGCGGACTTTATCTCGCTCCGTACAAATATGGACAGGGACTGTATCTCGGCCCGCACAAACGCGGGCGAGGAGTGGCGTTGAAGATTAGAAATAAATAAAAAACGTCAAAAAGACGTTAACTATGCCGGCGGGTATTACGACTAACGTACAATTGAGTCGACTGGCAAGGCGAATGCGCGTACCGTTCTTCAGAGGTGTTTTCATGCGTGATTCGTTACCGATCGTCGACGGTGTACGTCGAAACGAGAGCGGTATCGTGAATTTGGACGATGCAGCGGGCCCCGGTACTCATTGGGTAGCGTACGCCAAGAGGGGAGATCGAGTCGTATATTTCGACAGTTTCGGCAATCTTCGACCACCAAAAAAACTGGTGCGATATTTCGGACCGAACGTGACGAAGATTGAGTACAATCGCACGTCTTATCAGCTATACGATCAGAGCATCTGTGAACAATTGTGCTTGCAATTTCTCCGGACGATCGACGACGATTGGCACTGATTTAAAACCTGACGACGCGCCGTGTGGAGACTCAGTGTTCGTCGAACAGCTTCCGTCGACATGTCTATAACGTTCACGCTAACCGGGAAGAGCAGCATCCTCGCGGAGCACTATTTTTCCGCCGTGGATCTGAGCGACGGTGACTACGAGCTCGGTCTAAAGTGTTTTGAGACTTATCACACGATTCCAAACGTAAATTCTTCGAATAATAAATTTTATTTCAACGAGGATGACACGGAAATTACGATTCCCGAGGGATCGTACAAGATACGGGCCATACACAAGTTTTTGAAACGTGAAATTTCACGGAAACGTCCGCGACGCGTGGTTGTGGTTCGTTCCAATGACGATCGTACGTCGGTTGCGAATATCGCGCGAGAGGAGACCGTTCGCGCGAACGACTACGAAGACGAGCCCGCGGAATACCCGATAGTGCTCCGCGCAAATTACAATACGATGAAGAGCGAGATCAAGTGCGCTTTCAGAGTGAACTTCAACAAACCGAACAACGTCGGATCGCTGCTGGGATTCTCGTCGACGCGTATATTGCAGCCGGGACAGTGGCACAAATCGGACGCACCGATTAATATTATCAACGTAAACATTATCCGCGTGGAGTGTAACGTGACCGCGGGTGCGTACAGCAACGGCAAACGTGTTCATACGATACACGAGTTCTCACCGAGCGTACCACCGGGATATAAGATATCGGAAACGCCGGCGCAGATCATTTACCTGCCGATCATCGCGCGGAGCGTTACGAATCTAATGATACGCATCGCTGATCAAGACGGACGATTGCTCGATTTTCGCGGAGAAGAGATCACCGTCAGATTGCACGTACGACAGCGAGAGCGATAACGCACCAGTGTACGCGGGAGCGTGAGTGTGCGCGCGACATATGAGATGCTAGTGTTGAACGACTCGGAGCACGCGACAGATAACAACAGTAATATCTTTACGGCTGCGCCGATCGACGATATCGTCAAGTCGACATTCGGTGGCGTTAAAAAAAGAGAGACGAGAAAGAAGCTCAACGCGTCGAACGTTAAGTTTGTGCAATCTCTGGGATTCGCGGTGCGAAACATCTGAACGATGACTGAAATTCTCAACATCGGAGGCGAGCCGGTCTTTGACGATCGCATCGTCAAGATCGAGACTCACACGTACAACCCGTACGCCAACACAACGTTTGACCATAGCGATGAGATACGCATACTTATACAACAGCAGGATCTTTATACGTTGCCGTGCGAAAGTTTTCTCTACGTCGAAAGCACATTGACGGTGACCAGAGCAGCCGACCAAGCAGCCGATAACGTGGTACTGGGAACTAATTGCGTCGCGTTCATGTTCGACGAGATTTGATACGAGCTCGACGGCGTGGAGATTGATCGCTGCAGAAACGTAAGAATAACCAGCACGCTCAAGAACTACGTTACCGTATCGTCCGACAGAAGCGTGATCCTGAGAAACGCTGGCTGGGATCCACAGAATAACGCGAACGGATATTTCAATTTTTGCGTACCGCTCAACTTGTTACTGGGATTTTGCGAGGATTACAAACGCGTGGTGATCAACGCTCGTCACGAATTGATCTTGATACGATCGCGCAACGACAACAATTCCCTGGTGGGAAGTCTCGCGTTGGAGCCCACCATCAAATACTCAAGATACAATGGCGAATGCCTCACGTGGTATTGAACGAGATCAACAAGCTGTCGATGCTGCGCGCCTTGGAAGACGGACGATATCTCAGTATGGGTTTCCGTTCGTGGGATCTGTACGAGTATCCCCTGTTGCAGAACACGACCAAGCACTCGTGGGCCATCAAGACCGCGACTCAGCTCGAGAAACCGCGATACGTCGTCTTCGCTCTGCAGACGGGTCGGAAGAACGTCATGTCCGCCGACATAAACTGATTCGACGACTGCAACTTGACCAACGTAAAACTCTACCTAAACTCGGAAGTTTATCCGTACGACGACTTGAATTTGGACTTTGGCAAACACCGATGGGCGATTCTGTACGATATGTACGCGCGTTTCTGCAAGGGCTACTACGGATACGAATATCTCGAGCCGAGTCTCACCGTTTCGACTTTTCTGCGTAACGGCCCGTTTGTAATCATCGATTGCTCTCGCCAAAACGAATCCGTAAAAACCGCCACCGTGGATGTCAGAATAGAATTCGACTTCATGGAGAACGTACCGCCGAATACCTCCGCGTACTGTCTCATCATACACGACCGCGTGATTGAGTACAACCCGTTGACGAACGTGGTGCGCAAAATAGTCTGAGTGTTCGCGGCAACGTCGACTCTCCGATACAATTATTTAGAGGGATGGGGGGGGGGTAAGGAAGGGGGAGTATAAAATCAGAGTGTCGCGAGACGGTTTGCAGAGTTGCGCGTCATTCCTCTCGATTGACGTATCGATGAGAGAAAGAGGGAGAGGGAGAGGGAGAGGGAGAGGGAGAGGGAGAGGGAGAGGGAGAGGGAGAGGGAGAGGGAGAGGGAGAGGGAGAGGGAGAGGGAGAGGGAGAGGGAGAGGGAGAGGGAGAGGGAGAGGGAGAGGGAGAGGGAGAGGGAGAGGGAGAGGGAGAGGGAGAGGGAGAGGGAGAGGGAGAGGGAGAGGGAGAGGGAGAGGGAGAGGGAGAGGGAGAGGGAGAGGGAGAGAGAGGAGGGAGGGAGAGAGAGAGAGAGAGAGAGAGAGAGAGAGAGAGAGAGAGAGAGAGAGAGAGAGAGAGAGAGAGAGAGAGAGAGAGAGAGAGAGAGAGAGAGAGAGAGAGAGAGAGAGAGAGAGAAATCTCTTCATGTCCGTACCAACGTTTGTGGACCTGCAAGGATTCCTCGTCGGGATGAAATTTGTCGTGAAGGAGGTGGCGGTGCTGAGAAAAGGCTGCGTTCTGTCGCATCACATTTTTGAGTACCCCATGCCGTGGAATCTCCTCACAAAATTCGACAAATCGTGCGCTACCTGGGTGATCGCGAATCACCATGGATTACGATGGGAAGACGGAAACGTGCCGTACAGCACGATGAAACGCCTGATTACATCGGTCATGCTTGGTGTAGAAGAAGAGGATGACGATGACGACGAGATGCCGACTCTCGTGTACGTCAAGGGATGTCAGAAACGAGAATGGCTGGTGGATCTGCTGGAGAATTATGCGAGAAAAAACTTAATCGTCGAGACTCTGGATGCCCATTACGAAGATATCGAATCTTTGACTAAACTAGACGACACCAATACTATGCGATGCGGAAAACACGTCAAGAATTGCGCGTTACAAAATGTAATAAAATTATTTAACTGGTGGTCGCGCGCTACGCCAACGAGCCAATGAAATACATTGTTAACGTGTAACGATAATCGCCAGAATTAAAAAATAAATTATATGTATCTTTTTTATAACGTTTTTATTTCTTACTCCCCCTCCCCTCTCCCATCATCATCGTTAGAGTAGGCTTTACTTTCCTAGAAAAAAATTTGTTTACGACGAACATGTTCCGACAGGTTCGACGCGTTATCGGGTCGATCATCGTCCCGATGACGCCATTTTCTTTCTATGTTTTTTACATACTGCGTAGATAAATTGTTTAGTCTACGCGATAACCACCCCCTTTTTCGTAGAAAAAATTTGTTTGCGGAACATGTCCCGACAGGTTCGATTATAAACATTAATTCCCCCTCCCGCTTTCTCCCACCACATCACCTTTGTTTTTTACATACTGCGTAGATAAATTGTTTAGTCTACGCGATAATCACCCCCTTTTTCCTAGAAAAAATTTGTTTACGGAACATGTCCCGACAGGTTCGATTATAAACATTAATTCCCCCTCCCGCTTTCCCCCACCACATTATTACTTTTGGAATGCCGCGGTGTTGCCGCGTATACTCGATTAATTTTACATGATCAGTCTTGTCGCGATCGCTTGTACTGACGGTCACAACTTCTCAGAGCCGAGAGGAAGAAAATGTTCTCCTTTGAAGGAAGCGCAAGCAGCAGCAGCAACAGCAACAATGGTGGAAAACGCGTGAATGCCGTAAATTATTACGTGCCGATTCACGACGTTGAAACTCAGTCGTGCGAGAACAGATGTAACAGGTAAGTTTCGTTTATGCAGAAAAAACATATAGAGCCTCTCCCAGTTTTTTTATATCTTTGCAAATTGTACGACATACGAAAGGAAAAAAAACTAATTTCATTTCTTTTATACAGCATTTCGTTGGAGCCTCGCGCGATTCGCATACTCGGCAGACGTTACGCGTTGACAGCTACGGGATATAAATTCCTCGAAATTGGCATCAACGTGGGTCCACCGAGTTACGTGGAGATCGCCGTTGGAGATCATCGAGGAAAGGAACTGCTGTTATCTCTCGAAACGTGAAAGGCACTCTACGAGCAACGACGGAACATTCATAATTTCCTTCGCAATGACCACATCAAAGATATCCACAGTTTTATTAACGTTGGACCGCTAACGGTGAGAGTTTGTACGTCGGTTAATAACGTCAAACTCATACGTCTCGAATCTGTAAACGTATGCTTGATGATGACCGAATCGACGTTGCGTCGTATGTTCGATCTCGATCGGTGCATCGATGCGAGATTCGATCGACTGATCAGAATACTTGCGGCAGTCGACGCAAAGTTTGCGCAGTTCTCCGATATCGCGTCCACTGTGACGGATCCCAAAGAAGCGTCGAATGTAATATACGCTAGCGATGTGTTCAATACAAATCAGCTCATCGGTTGTGAGCTCGCAGCTTTAGTTTTTAGCACGTAAGATATATTATGTAAAAAAAGAACAGTTAAATAAACAGACTTACTTTCTTACAACTAAACGAACAATGTAATTTCTTTGCGTCCATCCCTACCTAAATTTTATCATCGCTTCGATCGTCGTCGATGACGTCATTTTTTTCCTTTGTCTCGCGTACTGCGTCGTAAAAAATAGTGCAAAATTGTTTAGTCTACGCGATAACACCCCCTTTTCCCAGAAAAATAATTTGTTTACGACGAACATGTTCCGACAGGTTCGACGCGTCATCGACAAAATGTCTTGCTCCTGCTTAGTGCGCCATCGAGTTAGTCTTACTATTATGCGCCGCCTAGCGGCGTCGTTGCGAACGTACCCCGCGGAGCGAACGCGGACCCACCCGCGGCGCGGACTCGCGGACCCGCGGCGCGACCACGAACGCGGACCCCCCGCGCGGACTCGCGAACCCGCGGCGCGACCGCGAACGCGGACTTCCCGCGCGGACTCGCGGACCCGGTGAGTCATCCCCCGGTGAGTCATCCCCCGGTGAGTCATCCCCCGGTGAGTCATCCCCCGGTGAGTCATCCCCCGGTGAGTCATACACTTGGTATGCCAAGGTCACCCTCCCCCTCCCCTTCCCCGCGTAATCCAATACCCCTGTGTAATCCGATACCCTTGAAATCCGATATCCCGCCCCCTTCCCCTCCCTCCTCACCCCCCGCGTAATCCGATACCCCTGTGTAACCCGATACCCCTGTGTAACCCGATACCCCGCCCCTCCCCCCTCCCCCTCACCCCCCCGCGTAATCCGATACCCCTGTGTAACCCGATACCCCGCCCCTCCCCCCTCCCCCTCATCCCCCCGCGTAATCCGATACCCCCCCCCCTCCCTCACCCCCCCTCGGAGCTCCCGGAGTGGAGCTGTCAAAACAACATCTACTTATGTTTCCATACCGTCTATATAGGAAAAGGATTTTTAATTACTCTGAGCGGATAATCGCTAAAGCAACTAGTTGGGAGAATAACTTTAAGGAAGAACAGCGGATTGATGGGAGGCCCTGAGCGCGTAGCGCTAAGACAAAGAATTCTTAATTACTTTAAGCGAGTAACGCTAAAGCAATAAACGGAAGTATTGAGAGATCTTGAGCGAATAGCGCTAAGAGAAGGGATTCTTAATTACCTTGAGCGAGTAACGCTAAAGCAATTAAACGGGAGTATTGAGAGATCTTGAGCAAATAAAGCTAAGAGAAGGGATTTTTAATTACCTTGAGCGAGTAACGCTAAAGCAATTAAACGGGAGTATTGAGAGAGAATCTGCTGAGGTTTCCAACAGTGAATAGAAAAGAGATTACTCCGAGCCCGCCGATAGATCAGCTAACTCAGGGGTAATATAGAAAAAAAATTACTCCGAGCCCGCCGATAAATCAGCTACCTCAGGAGTAATTCAGGAATAGAGATTACTTTGAGCTCGCCGATAAATCAGCTAACTCAGAAGCAATATAGCAATAGAGATTACTTCGAGCCCGCCGATAAATCAACTAACTCAGAAGCAATATAGTAGTAGAGATCACTCCGAGCCCGCCGATAAATCAGCTAACTCAGGAGTAACATAAAAATAGTGGTTACCTCGAGCCCGCCGATAGCTCAGCTAACTCAAAAGTATATAGTAGAGATTATTCTGAATCCGCCGATGAATCGGCTAATTCGGAGTAGTGAAGAGAAGGGGAAGGATTAAAGTTTAATGTTTAACCGAGAGACTCCCCGAACGGGTGAGTGTCGAGTGAATACGAAAGGAGATAAAATAAAGATAAAAAGATTTCAATATGCGTATGTGTATGTAGAGGACTTACTTTTCGGTGGTGATCTAACGGTGCGGATCTAATAAGTGAAGTGGGATTCTCAGCTCCTCGATTAGCACTCGTAATTATAACGCGCACTACTTGGTCGGTGAGAATTCTAGCGACGAAAAGGCTCTATGGTTGAAGTCGACTGATGAGACTGAAGTCCAAGGAGAGAAGATAAAGAAGAATGAGAGTGAGTGCTCCAATGTCGGGGTTTATATAGGAAAGTTAAAGGGATGGAAGGGATGAATTTTGTGTGGGATGTGTCAGATTTCCATTTTGGGAACTTCTGGTTGGAAAGATGCTTCTAATTTTTGTTTAAAGGATTTCTCATTGGCAGACTGTTTTTACCCGAGAGGCGGATTCTTAAATTTTCACCTATCCTAGAAAGCCAGAGACGGTTGTCGATTTTTGGGGGTGCAACCCATCGCTTTTTCCAGTGACTCACTTGTTTTTCGGTTATCGCTGGTTTCCCTTTTATTAGGGTTTCTTTTTTATCTCGCGACCCCTGTTTTTGTATTGACGGACGATGCACACCTCTCAATCTTAAATGCAAGCAAAAAACTCTGCTACGTATATTTATGGACACGTCTCAGGCTTTGTTTCCGCTTGTCGGAAACATCGTACGTGCATTTTGAAACCTCGCTTGATGCAATAAAGATCTTCATCAACCCATTAAGGCCCATTTGGCGCGTCGTGTCGCCAGATTTTCATTCTTTCCGTTTTGGGCCTGACAAGGCCGATGAAAATTTAGTCACGTATGCTCCGTCCGTCACTAATTCGTCATCTAGAAGGTTGCGTTTAAGTGCCTAGGTAAACAGACACTTTATCTATAAAAAAAAGGAAAAGGAATGTGCAAGGATCAAGGCTCACTCGTCGATCGACAACCGTCCGTGCTTAGTTTACCTTATTCTAATCTTAACGGCTATCCTGAGCGCAGAGGAATTTAAGCAGAAAAGGGAAATCGTGGAGTTCTCAGGACGTAACACTAATATCTTCTATTATTCTCCGCACATCAGTGTCTCCATTATCTTCTAGGTTTCTTTTGGTTTTACTTCTAGTCATTGGAGTTTCACTTTCCTTTCGTGCAACCTTCTGCTTCTGTTCGTCTAATTGTGTTGCTTGTTTTCTCGGTCTACCTCTTTTTCTTTTCTCGGGAATCTCTAGTTTTTGTTCTCCCTTTTCTTCATCTTCTACGAATTCTTTCATCCAATTTTTATTCGAGTCTTTATCATCTTCTATTTGACTGTTTTTATATACATCTTTATATGTCACCTTTTCATTAAATCGGACGTGTCGGGACTCTATGAATTTTCTTGTGCTTGGATGCCAGAGTATATATCCATTGTCAGTATATCCCACCAACACACCTCTAATAGCTCTCTTATCGAATTTCGACGTGGGCTTTGGTACTCTTGCATATCCAATGCATCCAAATCTCTTTATTTGTTCAAAGTGACAACTTGTTTCTGGTGAAAACTTCTTCAACGGGATCTCGTATTCTATAGTTCTGTGTGGAGATCTGTTGTACGCATGCACAGCAGCGTCAACTGCCAACTCCCACATACTCTTTGGTAATCCCGAGTCGAACATATATGCTCTTACTTTCTCTTGCAACGTTCTATTGAACCTTTCTGCAACTCCATTGTGTTCCGGAGTATACGGTGGTGCAAATATGGCTTCTATCTTTTCTCTTTTTAGTATCTCTTTAAATGCACCTCCCGTGAATTCCGTGCCTTGGTCTGACTTCACGTAGCATAGCTTTTCTTCTTTTCCTAGTAGATTTCTGGCAGATATTAGATATTTCTCAAGAGCCTCTCCCGATTCATCTTTCGTCTTCAAGGAGTAAGCTTTCGCCAATCTAGAATAGTCGTCTATAAAGGTTATTATAAACCTCTTTCGTCCTGGATAGGACGTGGGTTTTATTGGACCCATGATGTCCGTATGTATCACCTGTAGTGATCTCTGTGCTCTATTTCTGTTTTCTTTAAACGGCAGTTTTGCCATCTTTGCCATTATACAAACTTCACACTCTAATATGGAGTTATCAAACTTAACATTCTCTAATCTCTTTTCTACTTTTTGTAATTGTCTTAGATAGTTTAACGATGCCTGACCTAATCTAACATGCCATAACATTGCCTCATTTATCTTCTCTAATTTCTTTACTTTTTCAATTATTGAGCTTTCACACATTTCTTCTATATTCTCTATTGTCTGTATATCCTCTAACTTAATGACTTGATCGAGTTCAGCATTGTTGTGTTCTATACTTTCGTTCACATTTGTGAGTTCTCCTTCATTCTCCCTCCCAATCGCAGAGCCAACATTGTCTTTCTCATCTAATTCTCCCTCCGAAGTGGATAATTCATTGTTCTGAATGTTTGTTTGCGATTGTTCAGGAAGCTCACTATGTGACACTATCTCTGCTCTACATCTGTACACAGCGCATTCTACATTGTCACTGTCCTCTATATTATCATTTTTGACCTCAAATTGTATAGTCCAATTTGGTTTCTTATAAACTCCTTCAAAAACTATTTTATTTGTCCGTTTATTGTAAACCTTAAACACTTTATCATCTAAATAAATACTGAACCCTGCATCAGCCAACTTTCTTAGAGATAATAAATTTTCGGATACTTCCTTTGTTGCAATTACATTTGTTAATTTAATGACTCTCTTTTCTTTCTCATTTGTTAACAACAAAAGATCTCCTTTACCATCTATTGAAATGTCTGCAAGCTCATTCTTATTCGCGCATTTAATAACTCTATTATTACATTTTTCAAAATTTGATAAAATTATGTTCTTATTCACAATATGATCCGTAGCACCCGAATCTACAATAAAATTGACTAACTCTTTTGAACTATCTCTATCTTCTATTAATTTAACCAAGCATAATTTACCTTTTTTTGGTTTTCCTTCAATTGCTGTTTTCGTAGATACAGGTTTCTTGGCTAATTGTATTTTGGTTATTTTCCCTTTATTGTCTACTCTTTTCGTGCCTTTTTGCATAAATCTACCTCTTTTCTTTATATTTTTATTAACGGTTTTATTTGCATACCTTTTTCCTCTAGGTCTGTTAGCCTGGGCTCCGGCATTAGGACAGCTATCTCCTTTGTGTCCTCTTATCTCCTGGTAATAATAGCAAAACCAGGATCCTGTTTCTATTAATGGACAATCTTTTGCCATATGGCCCATCCGGTTGCAACGATAACATTTTACTTCCTCTGCGGCAGCTCTCTGAACCCTGACTTCGGGTTTCTCTAGTTTAACTCTATCTCTACTCTCGCTCTTAATCTCTGCTTCTAGCTGCATCATAAAAGACTTTATTTCATCTATGTTCATTTCTTTAAGATTAGTTTGTCTTCTAATCTACATTCCTCAGCTCTGGTACATTAATTGACGCAGCCTGATAAAATGCAGATCTAATCTCTTGTTCTGCGAGAGGTACCGCATCTTCGCATGATTCATATTCTTTAATTATCGAATCGAAGCGTTCGCAAAAATCACTTACTTTTTCGTCTTTTCTCATTTTAATTTGATAAAGTCTAGCTCGTACTGATGCATGAGTAACGTTTACTTCACTCTTTTTATAACCTCTTAGTTTCTTCAAAATTTCTTTCGGGTCTTTTTCATTTAAAATCCTCTTATGATAATTTTCATCTAAATGATTGATTATAATATCTCTAACTAGACTTTTTCTCTTAGCAACTTTTAATTCGAAAAGATTTTCTGGACCTTCAATGTTTGAATCTACTACATCTAATAAATCATTATTCATTAATTCGGATTTCAAATAGTCCATCCAAAGATCAAAGTTGGATTTTTGCGTCAGCTTATATTCTCTTTTAATATGCAACCTTTGACTTTTTAATTCTGCCTCTAAAGCGCTCTTAATTATCTCTAAACTTCTATTTTTCTCGGCCGAACAGACTGTTTCATCTAACTTTTTCTTTTTAGGCTCTACATCTAATTCTTTAACCGTTTGTATATTTTTTTCTACTGTACTTTGCGTATTTTGCTTATTTACCTCTAAACGTCTTTCTTCTTTCTCGTCGTATCTTCATGTCTGAAGAGTCGTGACATTATGGTCATGTACAGTGGCGAACCACCGTTTTCCAACAATGACGGTCTTCCGCTTCTCGGAGATTCTTTTGCAGTGGTTGGCCCGTGATATTTTTTATTTGATCTAGCCAGCGCGATGGGGAACGACCTCTTGGTCTCTTCCCCTCAACTTTCCCCTGTACAATCAGTTTTTCAAGATTGTCCTGGTTCCTACGTGTGATGTGACCAAAGTATTGGAGAACTCGCTTGCGGCAGATAGTGGACAGTCGGTCGGTGATGGCCAGCTCATTGAGAATTGACACGTTCGTTCTTCTTGCCGTCCAAGGGATGCCCAGCATTCGTCTCCAGCACCACATCTCGAAGGCGTCTATGCGGTGCCTGTCCGCTGCCTTGATGGACCATCAAGACATGGACCATGTCTCCGCTCCGTATGAGAATATGGAGAACACCAGGGATCTCACCAGGGCTGTCTTGGTGTTTGTTGTTATTTGTTTGTCTTCCCATATTCTCCTGAGGTTCGCCATGGCTGTTCGCGACATTGCTATGCGTCTTCTTATCTCTGCTTCGCTTCCTCCTATGTTGGAGATTAAGGATCCCAAGTAGATGAACTCATTGACCGTTTCCATGTCTGGGGATGCATCGTTCCGTTGTATCGTGTTTCCCCTGTCAATCATTATAAGTTTGGTCTTCTCCATGTTGATATGTAGACCTACTTCATGTATACTCTAAACGTCTAATCTTCAGTTTTTCTTTCTCTAAATTCACATGGGCGACTTCCACCATGTTCTCCATCATCGAGGATGCTTTAGTCAGAACTCTATCTAACATTCTTGTTACATTTTCCATTCTTGAAGCCATTTTTTCCTGTTTTTCATAAAGCATCTTTGTCCCTATGGGTAGTACCGGACGATTTTCTGCCCATTCTCTAGACACATTTACGTTCTCTATTACCTTTGGTTTGCTGCATTTCGGGATTGCATCCCTTGCTTCAGTCTCCTCGTTTTTCTCTTTTCCTTCTAAATAAATTTTTTTTTTTAATTACTCTATCTCTGAATACACAAGTATATTTTTTTTTTAATTGTTTTATTTAAAAAAAATACTCTTTTACCTTCATCTTTACTCATTGTTTTCTCACTACCTCCCTCTCTCTCTACCACCGTGACCACGCTGCTTCACTGTCGTAGTCAACCAGTGCATCTTGATTTTCTTCCTCCGGAAGGTTCTCTATCTCTTTTTCCATCTATATCGGGATTTAAATATCAATTGAACATTAGCATTCCTCTTTTGACAAGATAAACCAACATTCTTATTTTGACATATAATTATTTAATTTCTATCACCAAACTTCTTTCAGCGATAAAAATTCAGTACTTATGAAGCTATATAGAACGCACCGCAATTCACAATAACCCCAAAGCGAGAAAAACCAACATTCATATTGACAAAAAAATATTTATTGCTTACAAGACCATACAGAACGCACTGCAATTCGTAATGATCTGAAAGCGAGAAACCACACGCCTCTGCAGAGCCATCCGCACACGCACACCACTATCCCGTGCGATCTCCAGCACTGCTGAAAAGATCTATAGGATATCGGGTTGATCACGCACGCGCACGGGACTCGTACAGATTTACGCGGCTTCCCTGAACAGTAATCAAGCTACACCGCACAGCAAGTCATGTTTGATCACCGACCCGATACACACCAGTAGGTAAGCTAGGCCAGTTCTACCCCGGGAGCTCCGAGGGGGGGTGAGGGGGGTACTGCGGGGGGGGGGATACCGCGGGGGCGGGGGCGGGGGGGATACCAGGGGGGGTACGCGTTTTCATGCGTCGCGGGGGCGGGGGGGGATACCGCGGGGGGAGGGGAGTACCGCGGGGAGGAGGGGGAGGGGGGATACCGCGGGGAGGAGGGGGGATACCGCGGGGGGATAACGCGGGGGAGGGGGAGGGGGGTACCGCGTTTTCATGCGTTGTGGGGGCGGGGGAGGGGGGTACCGCGTTTTCATGCGTCGCGGGGGCGGGGGAGGGGGGTACCGCGTTTTCGTGCGTCGCGGGGGCGGGGTACGCGTTTTATGCGTCGCGGGGGCGAGGTACGCGTTTTTATGCGTCGCGGGGGCGGGGTACGCGTTTTTATGCGTCGCGGGGGCGGGGACCGCGTTTTCCGGCGCCGCGGGGTGAGGGGCGACCGCGTGCAACGGCCGCGGTGCAGGGTGATCACGTTTTCGCCGCGCCGCGGGGTGACCGCGTTTTCGGGCGCCGCGGGGCGAGGGGGTCCGCGTTCACGTTTATATTGTAAAAAAATTGCTTACCATCGCTGGATACCATTTCCCGGCTCTCAGTCACCTTCCGCACTGTGTGTGTGTGTGTGTGTGTGTGTGTGTGTGTGTGTGTGTGTGTGTGTGTGTGTGTGTGTGTGTGTGTGTGTGTGTGTGTGTGTGTGTGTGTGTGTGTGTGTGTGTGTGTGACACAACATTGATTGTTTTTTATTTTTACACTTATTGTTACACTTATTATTACACGTATTGTTAGTCTCTTAGCAGTATAGATCTCTTAAATTTAGATGATATACACTTAAAATATTTTTAAAAATATTGCAGTCTAAACAGTCAATATTTACACGAATACACACATAGGGCACATATTACACGGTAAAATAATATACAATGGATCTCCGCAGGATGAGCAGAAATGTCCGTTCATGAGAATCAGCGGACATGTCTCATGTTTTCGACAAACATACAGCATCGAAAATAATCCACTCAGTCTGATGATGCATGACGCACAAAACTTTGTCTGTCCTGGTGTAAAGTAGAAATTCGTGCAGCACATCCGTGTAAGAGGATTTAATGTATTTATTTCAGCTTGATTCATGACTCTGAATATTTCTTCCGAAACATCCTCAGACATTTCACTATTATAACATGAATCATCGGACAATACAGCGTCATCATCGACATCCATTTCTTCCTCTTCATCTACATCTATTTCTCCAGGCACTTCCTCGTTTGCTTCAACTTCTATTTCTTCCTCGTTTGCTTCAACTTCCATTTCATGTCCTTCAAACAATTCCTCGAAATCCATTTTTTTCCACACTTGCACTCACTACTTTTAAATCTAATGTTTTAAGTGGTTCAAATCTAATGTTTTAAATGTTTTAATTGTCTTAAGATGGCGAACGAATTGTATAAGTCGCACAAACAAGCACGCCAACCGACCGCTCTTACTTCTAGTCCTCGACTACTGAGCGTACCATCAAATTCATCCTTCTACATCTCGCTATTGTCACATCTTTTGTTTGGTTTTGTTTATCATATCTCATTTCATCGTGATCTCAGCATCCGTACGGATGCGCCTTCCGAAAAATCTACGATGTGCAGTTTTGCACGTGTCCTGCGATGAAGGCACCGCGAGACACGTATGTTCATGAAAACAATAACGTGACTTTCGGTCATTTGATCTGGATAACTGCTATCAAACATCTTTAAAACATATTTAAAAGCAACTAAAATAACTGTCAAAACAGCTATTAAACAGCTAAAACACCTTTAAAAACAGCTATTAAACAGCTTTCAAACAGCTATCAAACAGCTAAAACACCTTTAAAAACAGCTATTAAACAGTTTTTGAACAGCTAAAACAGCTTTTGAACAACTAAAACATCTATATTATACTATGTGGGAAAAGGAAATAAAACAGTTATATGTGTATACATCTATAGTTTATTTAAAAAAAAATCATAAATATTTCTGGTGTCGCGACCACCAGTTAGATATTTTTAATACATTTTGTAACGCGCAATTCTTAACATGTTTTTCGCATCTTATAGTATTAGTAACATCTAGATTATTTAAAGATTCGATATCTTCATAATCCGCATCCAAAGTCTCAATGTTTAGACTTTTTCTCGCTTTATTCTCAAGTAGATCCACCAGCCATTCTCGTTTCTGACATCCCTTAACGTACACAAGAGTCGACGTCTCGTCACCCTCTCCAAGCACGGCCGATGTAATTAGATGTTTCGCCATGCTGTACGATACGTTTCCATCCTCCCATCATAGTCCATGGTGATTTGCAATCAACCAGGAAGCGCACGACTTGTCGGATTTCATGAGGAGACTCCATGGCATGGGACATGTAAAAATGTAATGCGCCAAAACGGCCCCGTTTCTCAGAACCGCCACCTCCTTTACGACAAATTTCATCCCGACGGTGAATCCCTGCAGATCGACAAACGTTGGTACGATCATGACGAAACGACGGAGCAATCTATAGCTTATCGTGGTACATCAGTGCCTCTTATATCGCAATATCCGCTGATATTGCAATTTACATGATTTTGCGCACTACGTTCGATAACGGACAGTATTCGATTACGCGATCATGTAAGACGAGACAATAGGCGGTAGTATTTGCCGGTACATTCTCTTTACAGTCAAAGTCTATTCGCACATCCACGGTGGCGCTCTTGACAGATTCGTTTTGTCGCGAGCAATCAATGACAACAAAAGGTCCTTTTGTCAGGAATGTAACCACGGTGCAAAGCGTATCGAAGCAGTCGTATTTGTAATAAGTTTTACGAAAACGCGCATACATATCGAAAAGGACGGCGTATCGATTTTTGTCAAAATCCAGATTCAAGTCATCGTGCGGATAAAATTCAGAGTTTAGATAAAGTTTCACGTTGGTCAAGTTACAGTCATCGAATACGCTAACATCTTGCGACATGATATTCTTGCGTCCGGTCTGCAGCGCAAAGATAACGTACCGCGGCTTCTCCAGCTGAGTCGCCGTTTTAACGGCCCACGAATGCTTGGTCGTGCTCTGCAACATAGAGTACTCATACAGATCCCACGAACGGAAACTAACACTAAGATATCGCCCGCTTTCCAAGGCCCGTAGCATGGATAGCTTATTGATCTCGTTTAATGTGACGTGAGGCATTCGCCACTGTACTTTAAATAATTCAATTTCCGGCTCCGTCGCCGGATTTCCCACAATGCAATTGTTATCGCTGCGCGCTCGTATCAAAATTAATTCGTGACGAGCGTTAGCAACCACGCGTTTGTAATCCTCGCAAAAGCCCAACAATGTGTTGAGCGGTACGCAATAGTTGAAATATCCCTCCGGGTGAGAAATGTCCCATCCGGCATTTTGCATAATTTTTGCTTTGTCATTTGTAAACGATACATAGTTCTTGATGGTACTGGTTATTCCAACGTTTCTGTTGCGATCAATCTCCACGCCATTGAGCTCGTATCGAATTTCGTCAAACATGAACGCCACGCAATTATTCGCAAGCGTTGTCTCAGACTCGTCATTTTTTCTCTTTATCGTCAATCTTCCTTCAACGTAGAGAAAGCTCTCGCACGGCAACGTGTATAAATCCTGCTGTTGTATGGGTATTCTTATCTCATCGTTATGTCCAAACGTGGTGTTGGCGTACGGATTGTACGTGTGTGTCTCAATCTTGACGACGCTGTCGTCAAAGATCGGTTCACCTCCAATGTTTAAGATATTAGCCATTTCGTACTGCGAAACCCAATGATTTCAAAAATTCAACGTTCGACGCGGTGAGTTTCTTCTTTGGCGATCGAATTGTCTCTCTAATTTTGTTTCTCGTCTGTTGCACCTGCTCAGCTTCGTTCAGTACGAGCATCTCACGTTATCGCTGTCGTCTTCGTACATGCAATCTAACGGTGATCTCCTCTCCACGAAAATCAATCAATCGACCGTCCTGATCCACGACGCGAAGCGTCAAGTCCGAAATGCTCCGTACGATGATCGGAAGGTAAATGATCTGTGCCGGCGTTTCCGATATCTTATATCCAGGAGGCACACTCGGTGAAAACTCGTGTATCGTGTGCACGTGCTTGTCGTTGCTGTACGCACCCGCGGTCACGTTACACTCTATGCGAATAATGTGAGAGTCCCCCGTAGCCCTCGGCGGGGGAACAGGCAGTGTAGAGAGTGACGGAAAAAGAGCGACGGCAAGGGGAGACACGGAGAAGAGGGAAGACGGAGAAAGTGCAATAGGGGTGAAGGAAGCAGAGAAGAGGTGGAGTGAATGGAGGTGAGGTGCAAAGGAAGAGGAGACGGCTGAAATCTGTCAGAGATAAGGAGGCCGGAGAACGAGGTTAGGTTGACGGAAACACGGGAGAGGGAGGAGATGGCACGTGAGGCGAGAGCGACACGACGGTTCAAGGCGGATTCGCAACGCGCATTACCGCAACGGGTGGCAGGGGCAAGCGGCGAGATCGAGAGATCGAAGGGAGGGGTCAATGGAGCGAGGTGAACAGGTAAGGTATACACGTGGCAGCAGCAGAGAAGGCGAACCGAGGAGACGAGTGCGACTGGTGGAAAAGAGTAAGCGGTTGCCAGAGAAAGAATTGAAGGCGGAAGGAGCGAAGTTATCTCAGGATGGAGGAAAAAAGAAGAGCAGTTGTGGACGCGGTAAAGAAATTGATGGAGGAGAAAGTGAAGAAAATGCTGAAGGAGGTGAAAGAGGACGATAGAAGGAAGGAGGAGAGGATAGAGGAGCTGGAGGAGGAAGTAAGGAGATTGAAAAGGAAGGTGGAGAGAATGGAGCAAAATGGAGGTAAAAGGAAGAGGGAAGAGAGCGAGGAGAGTAGGCCTGAGAAGAAGAAATGGTGGGGGGTGGGGGGCGAGAACGAGGAAGAACTGAGGAAAAGAAATGTAATTTTAAGGATAGAGAAAGAGAAATGGGAAGGCAAAGAATCGAATTGGGAGAAAGTAAAGGAATTATTCACGGAAGGGTTAAAGGTGAGAGTGGAGGTAAGAGAAGTAAGGTTGATTGGACAGAGAGGTGCGTGGCTGACGTTTTTGGTGAGACTGAGGGACGAGGAGGAGAAATGGCGAGTGTTAGAAGCAAGGAGGAGAGCAGGGAGCAGTATGGGTGTGAAGTTAGATGAAGACAAATCGGTGGAGAGGAGGGACAGAGAGAGAGAGAAGAGAAAGGAAGGAGGTTAGAAAAGAGCAGGGAGGATGCCAGGAGTGAAACGAGATCCGAGGAGGAGGAGATTTCCAAAGGGATGGAGGAGAAGCTCCTCATGGATTCTGATGAGGAGGAAAAGGGCAAGAGAAAGAGGGAATGGGCAAAATAGAGAGCTGACGGGTGATGAAAGGAGGGAGGGAGGCAGTGGAACGAAGCCGCGGAGGATGCTGAGGAAGAGGAAGAGGAGGGGACAGGACTCGAGGGGGGGGGGAATTAATATTTTGTAATATTTTGTGAGGTCGAAAGAGGCCAGGATAAGGGTTAATTGTGTTTGTACGAGGTTTGGGAACGTTCCTCTCAAAAACGCCTTGTAAACCCTGTGGGGATAAACAATAAAACTACATACTATGCGAATAATGTTTACGTTGATGATATTTATCGGAACATCCGATTCGTGCCATTGTCGCGACTCCAGCACGCGATTCGCTGAAAATCCTAGCAGCGATCCAATGTTGTTCGGTTTGGTGAAATTTATCCGATAAGCGCACTTGATCTCGCTCTTCATCGTATTGTTATTAGCCCGAATAACAATCAATGGGCGCGGTTCATCTTCGTTTGTCGAGACAATACTGGATTGGTTCCATAAAAGAACGCGTTTCAGATACATGTCTATATCACGCAGTTCGTACGATCCTTCGGGAATGGTAATCTCCTTGTTGTCGTCGTCGTCATCGTCATAGTAGAATTTATTGTTCGACGAATTTACATTCGGTATCGTGTTATAGGTTTCAAAATCTGTCAGACCGAGCTCGTAATCGCCATCGCTCAAATCCACGGCGGGAAAGTAGCTCACCGCGAGGATGCTGCTCTTGCCGGTGAGCGTAAATGTCAGTGACATGTTTGAACGAATACTGAGATTAAACATCGTAACGCCGGTCTTTAAATTGATTGTCAACCGACTGTAGAAAGCGCAGACACAGTTGTCCGCAATTGCTCTGATCGTAGCGCTGAAAAGGCGTGCGATTGTACTCTATCTTCGTCACGCTCGGTTCGAAATATCGCACCAATTCTTTCGGCGGTCGAAGATTGAAGAAACTGTCGAAATATATGGCACGATCTCCTCTCTTCGCGTACGCCACCCAATGAGTACCGGGTCCCTCAGCATTATCCAAATTCACGATACCGCTCTCGTTTCGACGTATACCGCCGATCGGTAACGAGTCGCGCATGAAAATACCTCTAAAATATGGAATGCGCATACGTTTTGCAAGTTGTTGCAATTGCACGTTGGTAGTTACACCCTTGGGGATTTTTAGAGTCTCTTCGACGTTTTTTTTTTCTCGAGACTCCCCGTCCGCGTTTGTACGGAGCGAGATAAAGTCCGTGACCTTCCATGGCGCGATTGTGACGTTGCATCTCTTCCAGCTGACGTCGCGCGGCTTTGTTATCGTTCACGGCCTTTGCGACTCCCGCCGCTCCACCGACCAACGAACCGAGAACCCCCAACAACGGAAGGATCGGTAGGATACCACCGCGTTTCGCTATCGGAAGTATTCGCTTGTTCTTCTTCTTTTTCTTCGTTTTCAAACCCATACCGAGTTTCGTTTTAGCCTTCATGGCCGCCCAGACGGCTGTAGCTGCAGCTCTCTCTCCGAGAGTCGAATCGTTCGCGGTGACATGTTTTCGCGCTTTCGCGGCGAGTATATTGTCTGCCACGTGTCGTTCTGCGAGATCGTTGCTACGCGAGTAGGCTATGTCGTGCTCGCGGCACGCTGCGTCCAATGGATTGATACCCTGATCACCTCTTGCCAATCGAGTTTCTAAATGAGTTCCCGGACCGCAAAATTGATAGCCGGGGATATGTAATTCGATCGGAAACGCGTTTATCGCGCGATTCAGCAGACCTCGACCTATCTTCGACGGCATTCGCCGCAGTTTTTTATCAACGGTGGCGGACCGTCGATGTGCGTTTGCTGACTCGGCAAATTATAATGTTTTAAACAGCGACGATATTGCTGAACTTCCGAATCTGCCTTGATATGTTCGGGAAGCTTATCCCACAAGTAATCTATGTAATTATAAAATTGTCGTAGTAGAATGACCTTTGGTATATACTTCAACTGCTCGGCGGTTAAATCGTAAATATCGCTGTTATCCGACACGAGCAAAAACATTTTAAAGACTGAGCATCTCAGCTCTACGCGCCTCTATAAATAGGCCAGCTTTCTCAATATTGTTTTTCATTCGTTGTGGAGGGGAGGTAAAATGCGGTTCGTACGACAATCGCGGACGATCAAAGTGACAAACTTTGACGATAGGATACAGTTAACGAAAGAGGTACGCAAACATGGAGACGTGCTACCGATTTCTATACGCGGTATCATCTGCGGTCCGTCGAATTGCGGCAAGACAAACGTCTTGATAAGCTTGCTGGAAAGTCTGCACGGTGTACGTTTCGAGAACGTGTATGTGTACTCGAAATCGTTGCAACAACCGAAATATCGATATTTGGAGAATATACTAACACCGATAGAAGAGATTGGCTACTTTACGTTTTCGAATAACAGTGACGTCATTCCACCGAGCGAGGCGCTCCCGAATTCTATTTTTATCTTTGATGACGTGGCGTGCGACAAGCAGGATACGATAAGAGAATACTTTGCAATGGGCCGGCACGCGCACGTTGACTCCTTCTATCTTTGTCAGACGTATGCAAAGATACCGAAGCATCTTATACGAGACAACGCGAATTTATTGATTCTGTTTAAACAGGATGGTACCAATCTGAAACACATATACAACGATCACGTAAACACAGTTATGTCTTACCATGATTTCAGTAAATTGTGTCATACATGTTGGCAACAAAAGTATGGATTTGTGGTGATAGACAAGGACAGCGCGATTTCGAATGGTCGATACAGAAATGGATTTAACGACTTTGCGATACCGAAACGTGCTTAGTTGTCGTCGACGCATCGATTGAACAACGTTATCGCAACATGGACAGCAGCGAGGAAATTAGAGAGCGCGAGAGGATGGCAAATCAAATTGCAAAAACGAGCAATTCGATTCGCAAAAAGTATCACGCCTTGAAAACAGGTAAAATGGAGGAAGATATCGCGTTGGAGAGACACTTTAAGCCCATCATCGAGCCTCTAAGGCAGATTGCCGAAAACACCGTTCGCAAGGAATCTGATGTGTCAAAGATTGAGAATGAAACGACGTGGGAAGACGACGAGCCAAAGCTCAAACGAAAACGACCAAACGCCTCGTTTAACGACTCTGTAATGGCTTCAACTCCGGTTACGTTGAAACGATCGATAAATATGTCATCTAATTTGAGCGAAATATCCAAAATTTTACAACCGCGTAAATCGAAAGATTCATTGAATGAACCACCGATAACCTCAGCGCCTTCCGTGCAACCCCCAATGGTCAAATCACTCGCAAACGGGGATGTTTTCGAAACCACGGATGACTCACTCGTGACATCTGTTCGGGAGCAGTTGCAAACATCTGAGGGTCGAGAAATGTTGCGAGATCGCTTGGGTCCATTGAGCCATAAGTACGTCGGGGCAGTTCTCAGTGGCGATCAAGAAAACGGTATAGACACCGTATACGGCGTTTATTTCAGCAACGATAAAATGATGCTAGGTAATAAACGTTTTGACGTGGACAACGCGGACAACATAATTATCAATGGTATACGATACGCTGGCACACGCGGTCTTTACGAGTTGATCTTTAAGAAACTTCCCGATTACGACATCTACACGGAGGACGACATGCAAACATACAAGAGCATTCTGTTGACGACGAGTGCTCATAAACGCAATTACGATGCTCATGCTCAAATAAATGGCAACAGAGGACCCAAATACACAAATATAATCGCGCCGTTGATTTCGGGTAAAATAACTGGAAAAGGTATACCGCGTGCCATGACATTAAACGGCAACAAGATCGATCATATAATTGCACCGCTAATGTCAGGTAAAAAAGCTGGAAAAGGTATACCGCGTGCCATGACATTAAACGACAACAAGATCGACTATGTTCATTGGGACGATCCCAACGAGCTTGTAGATCGTCTCCGATTGCTCGAAGCTTCGCGCCTTGCCGGTCACACCGGTCACGATAACGAGATCCTGTCGATTATCGAGGAACTTCGCGAGGCTGGACTTATTATAAATTAAACCGCGCGTCGGCGAGTCATTCAATCAACATCGAAATGCCGATCAACAAGTTTGGTATATCGCTCGGAAGAGGCGGTGCGGAACCGTACTATCAATGGAGAGGATTAATCAGAAATTACGTGCGCGATAACGCTCTTTGCGTGGTCGCCACCGACTTTGACGCGAAATCGCGCAAGATTCGACGGATAGCGCCGCCTGTAGATGATGGCGATGCGGCCAATAAACGTTACGTGCAGCAGAGCGTGCAAATTTTGAAAGATCGGCAGGATGAAATCGAGAGAAAGATGGTTGCATTCCAGAATGACGTGCAAATTACCCTAAACGAACTTCAAAAGATGATTCAAGAAGTAATTATCGCGTATCATCGCGAATAGATAAGAACGTACATCTGATCTCTGCGTCAGTTGCGCGTCATCGTCATGGCTAGTAAGAAGCAATCAACTGAGAAACGGAGGCTGGTGGAAAAATTACACGCTCCTGCGAGAAGAAATTTTTCGCGAAGACGCGTCATAGTGCGCGGATACGATGACCTGTGGCAGGCGGATGTGGTCGAGATGCGCCCATACACGCGATTCAACAGAGGCTACCACTACATACTCACCGTTATCGACGTGCTGAGCAAGCACGCATGGGCCGTACCGCTCAAGGCCAAGAGCGGAACCGAGGTTACTACAGCGATTGCGAAAATAATTCGAGACAGCGGAAGATGTCCGAAAAATCTGCAGACTGATAAGGGCAAAGAATTTTACAACGCAAACGTGCAGAAACTCTTGAAGAAACATAATATCAATCACTATTCGACCTATTCCGTAATGAAGGCATCGGTCGTCGAACGATTCAATCGCACGCTCAAGAACGACATGTGGAAAATGTTTACGCTCAATGGAAATTACAAATGGATCGACTCGCTGCCGGGTCTCGTATCGGATTACAACGCGCGAAAGCATCGAACTATCGGCATGCGACCTATCGATGTTACCCCCGCGATCGCCGACAAGCTCCTAACAACGGTGTACAGTCACGTAAAGATCGCTGCTCCCGCGCGATTCAAAGTAGGTGACTCGGTACGCGTGAGTAAATTCAAGACAATCTTCGAGAAAGGATACACGCCAAATTGGACCACGGAGGTGTTTAGAATCGTCAAAGTGCAGAAAACTAATCCCGTGACGTATCTGTTGGAAGATTCCTGCGGAAAACCCGTCGCCGGCGGCTTCTACGAATACGAGTTACATCGCGTTGCTAATCCCGACGTGTATCTCGTTGAAAAAGTTTTGCGCAAAAGGGGGGATGAGGTTTATGTAAAGTGGTTAGGATTTGATAATTCACACAATTCGTGGATACACAAGAATAATGTATTGTAAAAAATTTATTACAATATAAAAACATATTATACATACAAATGAGTCATTTATTTTCATAAATATCTAAATGTAATTACAATATATATATATTTAAGGTATTTTATTATGCCCCCATGGCAACGTCTCGGTAGAACCGGGTATAATATATCGTTTATCATCGTACGGACTTAGTGCTATTTTCGTTTCGGACACGGTGTACACCTCGTGTTGTTTGGATCTTATGCAAGCCTGCTGTCGCGTCATTTCAATTTCGTCGCGCAGACATCGCGTGTAATCGTCGAACGTTATCGACCTGGCTACGACGTTACTCTTAACACCTTTAGCCTTCTTCGTATCTTTCTTACCGTTCACTCGCAAGGCGTACATCTTTGCTCTAAGCCCGACAAATTCAGTCATTATCGCGCCGTTGTTTTCGTCTTTCATCAAACCCGGAACTTTTTTATTGGCGAGTGGGATACCGTACGCATTATCGACCGCGTAATCGCTAGTGTCAAATCTATTAATGTCGCGCTTCATGGTGTCATACACATCGTCGCACTCGATGTGATAAATGAGACTGTCAGTATCAGTGTACGTGACTTTACACTTTTCGCGATACAACGGTAACATATACTCGTGATGAAATTCGTACAAACATGTCTTGGATATATCGAGGATGCACATACCCACGTAGATTGGTTTGTCGAACTTCACCTCGAGTTTTCGCATTTCTATCGCTACTAAATTCTCCGAAAAGACGCTTCGGCTATGAAAATTCGGTTTCGCGATCATTGCCTCCGCGCCGTATCTACCCTCCCAATGAGTCACGAGTCGCACGTCAACGTGATTCCGCACATTCTCCATGGTTTTGCCGAACACAGCGTTGTTCATCAATTTGTATAAATTTTTCTCGAAATCATTCTTGGCCAATGTTCTAAATTTCGTATTTAGTTCAATATAATCGCGAAGCCATGGAGATTGCGCGAATTTCAATATGCGGTGAATCTTTGATATACGAAGACCGTGACGAGTACACTGCTGCAGGTTGCGATAATGTATTACATAACGTTTCTTATCGTATAATGTTGCGAGGAGCTTGTTCTGCAGCTTACCTGGTGGTTTATCGCGCGTTGGACAGAACGGTAGGTCAGTGTGCGCGTCGTGAAGATGTTGCGGATACTCCAAGTCGACTTCGAGAATGTAGCCTATCGAGGAATCCAACGCGATATCCGTAACATTAAAATTGGTTACGTCGTCGACCCATTGAAAATCTGCATATGGCAATGGTTGACACATTGCCCAGCCGTATAAATTGTTTACGTCAAAATACATCAGATACGATGATGGTTTCGCTGGATCGTACGACTGCATGTATTTGTTGTTGGCCAGCGCGTATCTGTTCGAACATTGGCTCAAACCGCCGCGTATACCGCGTTCGATAAACATGACCATGTCAATGTCGGTGAGCAATTCGAAATTGATACGTGTATGCTTCAACATAGCATCCCACGTAAAACCCGGTAGAGTATAATAATAGGCGGGATCGAGTCCATAACTCGCGACGCAGCTATCGCGAAAATTTTCAAAGATATCGGCCAACAGCAAGACATCGGTTTTGAGATATAAATCGCTGTAGTCACAGAGAGTTCGAATGGAGAACCGCTGCCAGACGTTGACGGCGTGCGCGTAATCGCTCTCGGATACGGTGTCACCTGTCAATGAACTGTAAAACGAGTCGCGCGACGGTAAGCACGAGTCCTCCAACTTTTCGACGCAGTCAATGTACTCGTACGGAAATACGCCTTTTCGTGTCAACAAATCAAAATTTTCTGCGGATAATTTACAAAATTCGCGTTGCAATATTCGCAGTTTATCCTTGCTAAGATAAGATGCCAATTTGTCGAGACTAGCGGTGAGAAACTTGTACGAATCGATAAATCGCAATTTAACGCAAGTTTTCTTATCTTTATCTTCGGTGCTTTTAACGTTTTTCGTAAACGAAATGTATTTCTCTTTTGTAATTGGGAGTAAATCTACATGTCCTTCGTACGCTGTTGCTATTTCCGTTATAATAAAATGCGCGTCGTAGCCTGATAAATTATGAAAAACTATCGGAATACAATGCGAATCTTTATAATTTAAGTTACAGTTTGAGTGCGCGGGACCTCTGTACTGACCGGTCAGATGACAATGATCGCGTACTCGCACGTTGTCTGGCTCGTCTGGCTCGAACGGTTTTTCGCACACGTGACAGTGCGTTGCGCTGTTAAACTTTTCCCACTCGTCTCGCGTGAAATCCGCCATGGGCAAATTAGTGGACAAGATTGTCTTTACGTCGTGAGCTAAACGTCTTAGCTCCTCGGCGAACCACGCAACTCAATCCTTATCGCGACGAAACCGATACATTGATAACGAGTCGTCGTACGAGCAACGCACGTAGTACCCTATGCTAAACACGCGATGATGTTGATACGTGTACCTGGACGTTTCCGGATCAGCTTCCATCTTCTCCAGGGTACATTCCAGGTCGGCGTATATGATAAACGGAACTCGTTCCTTCCTGTTGTGATTCTTAAAGGCCAACCACTTGTTATCGCTCGGTAACTTGATCGCGCAGTCGTTCATCTCCAGACAGTCGACGGTGTGGGTTTCCAATTTCTCGCTCGTGTAGAAATAGTGTAAACATCTGTAAATAATGAAATTTTTTATATATTTTTTAAGTAAGATTTATTTTTATTATTTATTAGGATGTATACTCACCGATCGCAAAAGTATTTCCTGTGCTCTTTTTTACTCAATTGCGAGCTCACGAGGCGGGATAAGTTCTTGATCCATGCAAAATGTCCCACGTTGTCGTCATGCACGTACAGCAGATTTACATGTTTGTCCATCTTTCTGTCGGTGAGCCGTATTGGCACGATAGCAAGTTCCTCGTTTTTTTTCTCGATGCTGTACACGTTGATGGAGATGTCGTTGTAATTTTCAAAATTTTTAATTTGATCCAACGTCATTGGAAACTTAATGTTTGTAAGATTTAGCACCAACGCGTAATGTGGATACGATGACTCTCGTTCTACATGTCTTTGGGCTGGATGCAGAGCAGCCGTCACTGACCATGCGAAACATGCATTGTGTCTTGATCGCACGTTTATCACCGCTTTCTTCGTTTTAATTTCTCGCGGTATTTCCACAAGACACCCCGCGTGCAATGGATTGTACTTGTTTACGTTAACAGTTAAATTCAGTATACGCGACAACGCCCATCCGCTATCACGTTCCTGGAATTCCTCCAGCGATGCTAGGGTAGGCTCGATAACGCGTCGCTTGTACCACTCGCGCAGATCGGACATACGAAAGAGTTCACTGTTTCTCGTAGCGATACTTTTATTCGCGCGTTTGTCACCCGCAACAAATTCACCATTAAACATTGTGTTTATCTTTACATTGTCATGTCGTTGCATGACGTTCCGCACATGAATGAGTACAATGTCTCTCGCACCTTTGAGAAATTGACGTGGGTCGATGTGTTTCGAATTTATCACCACACCGGTCAGTATACGACTTTCAAAAGCCGTATCTATCTCGCGCCATCTGAGTCCTGTCTCACTCGCACTGTATCCGGCACCCACATGCACGAAACGTTGACGTACCGAATTTTTCAGACCTTCGAGTCGTGCGATACAAGCAATCAACGACTGTTTGAGACCGATCGATAATCGTGGCCGTTTAATTCGGCTTTGTTCTTCCAACGATTCGATAAACTCGTCGCATCGTTGCTCCCACGCGGTAAATTCTTCCCACGAATTTAAAAGGGCGGATTGCTCCAACAACTCTTGCTCCATATTATTGCACGATCTTCTTTCTGACACAATTGTACTCACGACTTCCAATTCTCGACTACTGAGCGTATCCCCCCAGATTCGTTAATTTATATTCTACTAATGATGCATCGTTTGCTAGCATATTTAATTTCATCTCAGCAGCCGTACATCGGCGCTATTTGCAAAATTTGCAGTTTTGCACGTGTTCGATGAAATCATCGTGAGACATGTATGTTCTTGAAAACAATAACGCACCATTGACTTATGCGAAATTGCCAAATTTGCAGTTTTGCACGTGTTCGATGAAATCATCGCGAGACACGTCTTGAAAACAATAACGTGACTTTTGGTGATTTGATCTATATCAATGCAGCAGCCGTACATCGACCAGAAAAATGCAAAATTTGCAGTTTTACACGTGTTCGATGAAATCATCGCGAGACACGTCGCGACATGTTTTTGAAAAAATCATATTTGATGCTATTGCCCGATGAGGTGATCTCATCACGTTCTTGACAAAGAAATCACATTTATGTGGATTGTGGTGGTGGTCACCATGCAGCAGCCGTACATTGGTGCAATTTGCAAGATTCGCAGTTTTGTGTACGTATAAATGGTCTACGAGGATTCTAGCGCGTGCAGTCAAGAGTTTGATACGGTTCGAGTACGTCGCAAACAGCCTCCAGATACGATGAATGCTCACGGTGCGAACTACTACGTTCCGATTCAGAATGAAGCGTGCGAGAAACAGCACAATGAGTAAGTACCGCTAATTTTCGTATATACTTGTGCAAAAAAAAAACTTTTATAAATATAATTGTATTTTTTCAGTTTTGATAAACCCCGCCACACGCCACGTATTTTGGGAAGGAGATTTGCCCTGACATCGACAGCATATAAATTTTTGGATGTTGGAATCATCGCGGGACCTATGTCCTCTGTGGATATACATATTGGCGATAACCGAGGCAATCGGATAATTCTGCCTTATGCAACGTGGACGGCTCTCATCGAAAAACGTGCAGATATTCAGCGACTCGTGCAGTCACCGACGCCATCATCGTTAGCGTTTCGAGATCTGGAGCTCATTAAAATATGCGATGCAGATATTATAAAATTGACATCGTGCGATACCAGCTTGTACATGAAACTGTCAACCGTACTCTTCCTGTTTGAACTAGAACATTGCGTTGAGAATGTGTGTTTTCAACTATGCCAAAATGTTCATGGCGTAAGTGAAAAATTTAAACAATTTGTAAGCATTTTACGCCAAAATGGTATCATCGATAAATGTAATGCAGTTAGAATCCTGCGTGAATTTTACGATAAAAATTCAATTATTGATTGTGAATTATTAGTCCACGCTTTAGATACTATTGTGTATAATGCGCTACATGAGAAATAAATGCATATAATATGGTAAAACAATTTTTCCTTTTCATTTTCCGTTCCCTGTCATTAGAATTAAGCTGTCTTCGTTTACTTAAATGTAATATTAGAAATTAAATATCGCGAAAATCTAAACGATTAAATATCGTTTGCGAAGAAAAGATACGCGATCGTGAGCGAGAACGCGCGAGGGAAAGAGAACATGAATGAGAAGACGCGCGCGAACGGGAGCGAGGGGCCGCGCGAACGGGGGCCGGGAGCGAGAGGGACCGCGCGCAAACGAGAAGACGCGCGCGAACGGGGGACAGGGGCGCGAGAGAACGGGGGCCGGGAGCGAGAGAGGGACCGCGCGCGAACGGGGGCCGGGAACGCGAGCGGGTGACGTCACGCGGACCGCCGCGGCCGTTGCACGCGGTCGCCCCTCACCCCACGGCGCGGCGAAAACGCGGTCACCCCGCGGCGCGGCGAAAACGCGATCACCCCGCGGCGCGGCGAAAACGCGGCCCCCTCACCCCGCGACGCATGAAAACGCGATACCCCCTCCCCCGCCCCCGCGACGCATGAAAACGCGTACCCCGCCCCCGCGACGCACGAAAACGCGGTACCCCCCTCCCCCCGCCCCCGCGACGCACGAAAACGCGGTACCCCCCTCCCCCGCCCCCGCGACGCATGAAAACGCGGTATCCCCCTCCCCCGCCCCCCGCGACGCATGAAAACGCGGTACCCCCCTCCCCCGCCCCCGCGACGCATGAAAACGCGGCACCCCCCTCCCCCGCCCCCGCGACGCATGAAAACGCGGTACCCCCCTCCCCCGCCCCCCGCGGTATCTCCCCCTCCCCCTCCCCGCGGTATCCCCCCTCCCCCGCGGTACCCCCCCCCCCTCCCCCCTCCCCCCGTGAAATCTGATACCCTTGTGTAATCTGACACCGCCGCAGTGGGTTAGAACCGGCCTAGCTTACCTACTCATGTCTAATGTAATAATTATATACAATTATTGGGAATTATTGGAAAGATATTTATATTAAACATATGAAGAAGTTAGAAAAGTATTATTTTAATATATCTGAGATACATTTAGCGACTGACGAGAGTTATTGAAAAATACATCTGTAAAATCTAGCATTTAAAACAGCATTACGGAAGCAACGTAACAGAAACGCGGAACGCGCGTCGCCTCGTGTTTGCCTTGGTGGAAAGGAGATATGCCTGCTCGTCTCTAAGACCCGAACAGAGCCGAGCGCGGAGCGCACACGGACACGGCGCGCGCTTGTAGCGGTGGCGTTCCTCACTCCAAGAGCACCGTGTGCGCCCCGCGCTCGGCTATGCTCGGGTCACCCGAGCAGAGCCGAGCACACGGACACGGCGCGCGCTTGTAGTGGCGTTCCCCCACTCCAAGAGCACCGTGGGTGCTGGAGGGCTAGAACTCGCATCACTGGTCGCGCCTCGAGTAATTCTACACGCGCAATCGTCCATCCGATCTTGAGTTTTCCAGTGTCGCTTACTTTAATTGCGGTCGCTAATGGGCATTTGATCCAAACAGAATTTAGTCCATTTCGCATCGGTCTAATATTGCCTATTCTGATTTCCGTTTCATCACAGTCCCCAATGTTGGAGATTACATTGAGGATATCCGGCTTTGAAATGGAATCATCGATGTTCCACAATCTAATTTCACCCATAGTGGTTGGTCGGTTAATGCGGACTACGGAACTACTAAGTATCTCTTTAAGTTTCTTAGAGAGGACGTCCGCCTTAAGTGCACCATCCTCACCGGGAATCTCGATTACTATACCACCATTAATGCCTCTGCGAATTTTTGAATTTTCAATACCGAGTGTGTTTAACTCAATGTTTTCTCGCGCTTTCTTAAGGATATCAGCATACGAAATTTTATCAATGCTAGTAATTGATAGCTGCTGTTTTTGGTGGTCTACGTCGGGGGGTGCCACGAGGATTTTTGTTCGTCCCTTCAGTAGTCACACTCCTAAATCTACGTCGGGTATCCATATTCTCAGTAATTTCCTTATGGACATTCCTAGGCGTCTGGTTTTGTTGTACATCTATGTCTTCGGACGGACCATCCGAGTGCGAAACGTATCTAACTCGTAATTGGCGTTTGCGATCAGCCAAGTAAGACATTTGTTTATTAATTTGACTTATTTCCTGGACAATCTCCCCACTTTCCGCCTCCTCGGGATGGAGAGAAGGGCCAGGAGCATCCAAATGTGCACTACTTAATTTTTCAGTTTTCCGAGTCGGAAAATTATGCTTATTGCTATATTTTATATTAGAAGTCTGTTTCCTACCATCACTCTCAGGACGGAAAACACGCCAGATTTCTTAGGTGGTACTTGTAATCGATTATCACCAATCAACAATTGGTTATTGGTCATTTTTGGTTTCTCTCTCACCCTTTGGGGAAGAGGGGGAAATTTCAAACGTTCCTGGTTATGATCCGTTTCTTCAGAATTGGTGGGTAGAGGAGGCATGAATCTTTTCCGAGAAGATTGTGGAATAGATGACAATTTGATTGAAGATTGACCACGATAGGAATCAAGTTCCTTCTTCAAATTCTTATTCTCTTCCTCTAATCGAGTATCTTGGCCCGAGTCTGGCACGGGCCTTCGTAGGGAGCGGACGCATCCCTCGATCGCTCCGTACTTGAGTGCTGGAAGTGTTTGTCAAACTCACTTTTTCTTTGAAAATTTTACTACACAGTGATTCGTGCTGAGTTTTCGAGATGAACAATATATGTTTTGCTATGGATTTTTCTGCGATTGTGGAGATATAAACATTTATTTTGTTTCACTCGGACACGCTCATGCACGTAGGATCGATGTGCCTCGTGGCATTTTGGATTTTCCGAAATATTAGTAATCCGATTCGTATCGTCACGAATCGAGTGTCTGGGTGTTTCTCTGGGCACTTGCGCATCGTGTCATGCAAATATTATCCAGAATTTATGAGTACTTTACTCAATTTTTGATAAATGTACCGCACCCGTATGATACGTGATGGCCGCCATACCTTCTCATCATGGGGAGATGATTTCGCATATCTCTACTGATACGTATTGGATCTTAAAAGGAAGGAAGGACGTAATACACCTCGCTATTTATTAAATAGGACGTTTTATATATCTGTAACAATTTCTCGGTGAGTTACTTGTACTTGTGTGTGCGGTGAACGTTTCAATTGGTGCATCTGTCCATTTGACAATTCTGAAATCATGATGAATTGATTTGATTTGTGATTCGCGCACATGGCCGGGTACTGGATTATCGCGTTTATATAATTCTCGCGATAATGGCCGGCTTTCGGGATACCTGTGCGCATGGGTAATGGCGATCGATCTGCCGGGCCGTTAGATGGATTTCTTGGATGCGGCATGGCGATCAAAATGGCGTTATGACGGGCGAGGATCATTACGCGCTGATATCTTGTCGTAATTATGACCTCGCGCACACGTAAAATTCGTTATCGCCGGGCTGACGTCCTGTGGGCTTAGGTCGTATTGGACAGCTCGCGCGTGGGGACCGGCGCCGTTACGAATCGTAAGCAGTGGATTGTGGTCTGCGATGATATCATGATGGACTTACGTGGTGTGCCAGGGGCTTTCCTGGGAGTGCGACTATTGTGTTCGATTTTATCAAGTTATTATATGTTCGGATATACTGTCACTTCAGTATACAATTGAAAGGTTCATAATCTCTCGCGTCTTGATTTGCATATAACGCGATCTTTCTAACCTAAAAGTCAATTATACACATAGCCTTCGTCGTATAATATTTAAGTTGTTAATAGATACAACATCTGCGTGACATGCGACTGTCTAAACTTAATTTTCGCTAAACTTGCTTTATTAACACTGCGATTCTTTAAACAGTAGGGCGTTTCTTTTGTGCAATTATTGCATTCTAGGATACCATATAATATTATGTATTTCATGATCTGCGATTGTACTATTCTATTGTATTGTTTGTAACGGTGCTAATGTGATGGATCTGTCTTATGGCGTTACTGTCCTGTATTGTCTTTATACATGATGCAATAAACAATCTGTATTTTACTATGTATATATTTCTAAACAATTGTTCTTCTGAAACTTTGTCTCGCAATAGACAACGATAATATAAATTTTGGTTTTAACCCCACATATTTGATCTGCAACATGTATCGTTTATACATCGTTTCTGTATTGCTTTGTGCCTCGTGTACGTACGTTGAGGTCTAGTTAACGTGCTCAGCGTGTGCACATTATGTTTAACTGCGAATACGCTGAGACACGTATGACACGTTCTATTTTATGTTTATTTTCAGGATGCTGGTCTGGCAGAAGAAATAAACAAAGATAAATAATAATTCGATCTTTTATTTTTATTTGTTTAAATATTACACAACATAATCTTAATTCAGACCTCTTCGTGTTTATGTCTATGTTTATATATTATTTGCACTAATATAGGGTGTTTTAATTTTATTCTCACACACCTCTCACTTTATCCTGATTATTATTATTCGATTACGGTAAGTGGCTATCTATAACAATTATTGTTATTCAACTTTACGCGTGCGAGGTTAGAAAGATCGACGCGCGCGCGAGTTTCTTGAGTCTATGATTACACAATGGGATGTAAGATAGGCGACTTTTCGCGATCTAGGGATTTTTCCCTAGGACCGATTCTCATGTGTGCGATTTGTTTCTGGGAGGAAAACTTGCTAATTTTGGACAAAACTCAGCCAACCTAATAATTGCTGATTAAATTATATGAGAATTGTTATATATACACTTGAAATTGCTTATTTTTCCAAACAAACCTGGAAAATTTACTATAATGAATATAAATACTGACAGGACACGACATGTTTGTTGTTTATTGTTTAATTGTATCTCCAAGATTCAAACTTACATAACTGGAATCTTTTACTCAATATGTGTTATTGTTTATACGATGGATATAATATACTGATACTATAAATTATGAACTTGGAGAATTTTGTTAATATACTATCGATTAATTATGTTATTTAGTTATTTTATCCTCTTAGACTCAAATTACTTATTAATACGTATCTGATGTCGATCTTGTAAAGCCATACAAATCTGAGATTATGAAAACTTATTTGTAATTGCCTGGTATTAAATATAAAATATTAAATTAAAAAAAATAAAATGTATATACATATAAAACAAAACAAAACAAGACAAAACAAAACAAAACAAAAAAAATAAACAAAATTGTTATACCAGGCAACTGATTAGTAAACTTCTTTTTCTTTCTTTGTAAGATCTAATGAATCTAATTCTTATAATCTGATTTACACACTACTGTTACTTATGGTTATTTATTATGGATTGTTGTAAAATCTATGTAAATATCTCCGTACGGGCTCAGCATTGAACTACTTTCTGCTGTCCTTTCGTATTTGCTCTGGAACTGCGAGGGATATAGCTAGCGTTTTATCACGACCGACTATCTGATCGTGTGATGCACATTGGACGGTGTGCATCTTTGTGAGCTGTCCTGGGGGGAAGGAAAACCCCTGAAACAAAAAACCACTCACACGGACAATGATAATGGAAAACGATAAAGACATAAAATTACCACCACAGGAAGTTCGGATCCCCAGTGACCGGCACTCTCCTTCCCCGAGGGAGACGTCGTCATCGAGTAAGGGGCCGTCAGCGTTGCCTACGGGCGCTGGCGGAAACTGTGCAACCGTGGAAGAGGGCATGCAGCCTGTAGGTGTGATATTACCGCCGGCGTTGCCCACGGGCGCCGCCGTCACACCTACTCAGCAGAACACCGGAAGGGCCTCACCTTCAGCATCGCCACTGTCAGAGAGCATCAAAAAGAGACCGGTTTTGGCCGGATCCATTCAGTATGAGGATTATTCAGAAGACCAGGACCGTACGATTGTGAATGAGGAGTCGATCGGGACACCCGACTCAGAAGACGAGCTCGACGGGGAATCTTCTACATCTACGTCGGTATCATCAAGGAAGGAAAAACGGAAGGCTCAAGTTTCTCCACATTCGCAGGACATCTCACCTCCTGCTAAGTTCCCCGTCAACCGAGATTATAAACGTCATTTCGACTATGGGAGACTGTGATGAGCAAAATATTAGGCTGGGCAGCTTTCGTCGCATGTCTAACGGACTTCATTCCATTTGGATCAAGTGCCCACTGGCCGCTGCGGCTAAGATAACACATACCGGCAAATTGAAAGTCGGCTGGACCATTGCCCGGGTGGAACTACTTGAAGCTCGCCCGGTACAATGTTATAGATGCTGGAGATTCGGGCACGTACGCAATACTTGCTCGTTTCCGGAGGATCGCACAGGATCGTGTTTCCGATGCGGTTCACGAGAACATAGGATAGGGGATTGTAAAAACGATCCGCACTGTGTCATTTGCGAGGGTGCTGGTAGAACAGCAAATCACCGTCTAGGCTCTACTAGTAAATGCTTTGAGAGGGATCCTACAGCGAAACCTCGGAGTGGCCTTAGAAATTGATGTCTAATTTTATACAAATTAACCTGAATAGGAGCAGGGAGGCCCAGGACTTCCTCATTCATCAATCTGGTGAACTGGGAGCCGTGATATGCGTGGTGTCCGAGCCCGCCCGCATCCCCGACTCCCAGCAATGGTACTGCAGTCGAAATAGATTAGCTGCTATATATATAAATACTAGCATCGCAGTTTATCCCGCGGCCCTGTTCGCGCGGGGCGAATATTCTGTTATTATAAGATACGGGAGTGTTTATATAGCCTCGTGTTATATGTCTCCAAATACGGATTATAGTGGCTATTCTAACTTCCTTGATGAATTGTCTACCATGTGCACAAATGTCTCGAGCAACAAGCTGCTGGTCTGCGGCGACTTCAATGCCCATGCACAACTCTGGGGCTCCCGTACTTCTGACTTCAAGGGCAACTTGCTGGAGGGTTGGGCCGCGCAGATGGACCTACGCCTGATGAATATCGGAAACAAACCTACCTTCGTGGGACATCGCGGGAGCTCTATTATTGATTTGACGTGGACCTCTCCCGACTTATCTAATAAAGTTCGTGCTTGGTCGGTACGCGGGGACATCGCGACGTTGTCTGACCACCTTTACATCACCTTTTCTGTCTCTGACACGGCGTGCAAACCTTTTGTGCCACCGCACAGCGTAAGGTGGAATTTTCGAACAATGGACGTGGAGCTGTATAAGGCTTCGATTGATTGGACGTGTGCCGTCACCCCGCGTGACGAGGAATACATGATCAACGCGCGACCAGATAGATGGATTCATTGCTGCATTACGGATGCTTGCAAAGCTGCTGTTCCCCGCCTTCGGGCGCGCGGGCGGGGCCCCCAGGCATACTGGTGGAGCGCAGATATTGCTTCTTTACGTGCCGCATCTGTTGGAGCTAGACGAGCGTGGACTCGTGGCCGTTCAAGAGATCTACCAGAGATCTCGGAGCACAAGAGAAGAATGTGGCTTCTTGCAAAGCATGAACTGAAGCGAGAGATCAATAAGGCGAAATCAACTGCATGGCGGGAGTTAATCACAACTCTGGATGACGATCCATGGGGATTACCCTATAAGATAGTCTTGAACAAACTCCGTAAACCAACCCCGGGTCTCTCCGTCAGTCTCGAGCCCGACGTCCTGAATACCCTTATGGACAAACTCTTTCCACCGGGCAATGCGCTCGCCCCGATTGACCTGGGCAACTGCGAGGAGGACCGTATTCCTGTCACTGAGGAGGAAGTTGTGAAGGCCATTGCAGCAAAAACTAACACCGGCACGGCTCCTGGACCGGATGGACTGAAGGCTACTGCGTTGAAGAAGTTACCCCCGGCTATGGTTTGCAGGCTTGCGTAGATTTTTAACATTTATTTAAAACATGGCATATTTCCGCCATACTGGAAACTCGCGGACCTGGTCTTAATACCCAAGGGTGAGATCCTTCCCGATGAAACGCCTAAAGCACGGCCTATTTGTTTATTGAACGAGATAGGCAAGACGTTCGAGCGTGTAATCGCGAACCGCATGACTGATTTTATGGACGATAATCCGTCCGCAAATTTGGCCGAAAACCAGTTTGGCTTTAGAAGGATGCGATCAACAACAGACGCCCTATTCTTAGTTAAAAAGATAATTACTGAGGCTCGAGCTCAAGGTAAGATGGCATTAGCGTTTTCATTGGATATAGAGAACGCGTTTAACTCAGTCAAACTGCTTGGCATAAGGAGGGCCCTACGTACCAAGAGTTTTCCCAAGTACCTTCGTCGCATTGTAGAGGCCTACCTTACGGGAAGGAAGATCAGATACGTCACTTCGACTGGTTCGCGCCGCACGCGGAGGGTCAACAGGGGGGTTCCGCAGGGCTCTGTGCTGGGCCCCCTTTTATAGAACTTGGCGTTTGACGCGGTTCTCAGGACGATTATTCCTGACGGGTGTCACATTATATGCTACGCCGATGACACTCTGCTTGTGGTCATTCAGGACAACTTCGATGCTGCGTGCGCCTTGGCGGTCAAATGCCTTGAACGCATGCTCACCAACATCCGGGCCCTTGGCCTGAAAGTTTCATGGCCCAAATCTGAGGCAATATTCTTCGGCCGATGCCCACGCGATGCCTACCTCGAGTTCGATGATGTTAAAATCAAATTTGCCAACAGTATGAAGTACCTGGGTGTTTACATTGACCGGAGGTGGACTTTTAACAATCACTTTTCATTCGTGGCGTCTAAGGCCTCTAGAGTTGGCAGAGCACTTTGTGGAATCCTGCCGAATTTACGCGGCCCTATTGAAAATAAACGGAGACTATATTTTACCGTCATAACGTCTATTATTTTATATGCGGCTCCAATTTGGAGCGACGAGCTCACGGCGTCTGGTAGCCGGCTGCGCGTCCTGACCCGCGCGCTTCGTCTTACTGCGCAGCGTACGGTGATGGCCTATCGTACCGTATCCTACGAGGCCGCCACTCTATTGGCGAGAATACCGCCAATACATATATATGCGACGTACTTACGACGAGTCTACCTGAGACTGAGGGAGATGAAGGAGTCGGGAACTTTCAACGCCAATTCTCCGGCTGAGGTGCGTGCGGAGGAGTGGATGGACCTAAGAAGATTGTGGGCAGTACATATCCAGGACGAACACCTTTCCGGAAGGAGAACTAGGGAAGCCATTCTTCCAAATCTTGAACCCTGGTTGGATAGACGCAGCGGTTTCCTTACCTTTAGGATTACCCAACTGCTCACTGGACATGGATACTTTGGGTCTTTCCTGTTCAAAATCAACCGTGAAGACACCCCTATATGCAGATACTGCGGATTAGAGGAAGATACCTCCGAACACACCCTGGCAGTATGTAACTCTTGGAGTCTAGAACGGGGTGAGTTGACCGCTGTGATCGGTCAGGACCTCTCCTTGGCGACAGTTGTCGCGTCCATCTGTAGCTCCCGTGAAGCATGGAAGCCTTTTCCACGTTCGCGGAAAGAGTTCTTCAAAGTAAGGAGGAAGGCGAGAGGCAGAGACAGCGGGGCCTGCTGGACCCCGGATTGGTCGCTGACGAGGATTCGTAGTGCTTCGCGGTTGCTCCGGTTCTCTATGGAACATTATGAACTTACGCGTAGCTGTGTAGCTATTCTTTGCGTTTGCGTTTTAATAGCGCTTATTTCTTTTAGCGTGCGTTAGTGGACCCGTCCTCCGGTGTCCTCCCCTAGGGGCGGTCGGGTGCCGGCTGGTGGCGGGACACTATCTATTCGCGCCACTCCCCTGGGCCCCGCGTCCGCGCGGGGTCCAGGTGAGAGGCGCGGCTCTTTTCTCCAGCCGAGGCTCACCTCGGCCTACTTATACGGACTCGTGAACTCGAGTCCGTTTTTTGTTTGGTGTAGGGTTTATGTCCCTCCCTTATAGACGAGCACGTGGATTCGTGCTCGTGCATTGTGAATGTGGAACCCCTCTCCGAATAGAGGGAGTTTCCTGTTTGTCTAGTTCGTACACATCCTGTGATGGCTCGTGTACGTGTTGCCTACGGGGTGTGGACTCCCTCGAGCGAAGTATCCCGTTCTGCCAATGAAGAGACTCCTCCGCGGTATGGCGGACAGCACTATCATGGAGGGCCTCCGAGGCGGTGGCTGAATGGCCGGCGTATATGCGCCCGGAAATTCGGCTAGGGGTACTCCCTCTCGGAGGATTGAAACATCCCTGGCTTTGACCTCCCGTGTGTCTTTGTCTCTGGATTATGTGTTCCTGGCGCCTCTGGCGTATGGACTGTCTCGTTTGCATGAAGAAATGCCTCTGGTGGTCCCGTGTAAGCGTGACTCTAGTCCTGCTTGCTGTGTTTAGGGGAGAGGGTTTTTAGTGGGTGCAAGCCCCACATACCCCGGGTGGCCGGCCCCCGGTTGAATGCGCGAGGCATTTTCCCTCTTCCCACGAGAAACAAAAAAAATCGAGTATCTTGAATATTAAACGAAGTTGATTTAGAATTTTCCATTTTAGTCATTCTGGCACTGTTTGAGAATGAGATTATCTAATGTGGAGGATGCTAACAACACGGATGAGTAGATCATGCAACGGGGTGATTGAAAGAAACAGAGCCGCACTGAGTTTTTCCGTTTATTTTTTGTCACTATATACACTATGTACACAATTAACTGAGCGTGAGCGTCCTATACAGTAAGTGAACGTAAGTGATAGCGTACTAAAATATAACTGAGCGTGAGCGATTGCGTGGGGCCGTTGAATCGCTGAATTACAATCGGCAGCTACGTGGCGTAGAATTTGAGATGTTCACTTAACCAACGAGATACTAGACTTCAGTTTAATTAATCCGCGTGAACTAATGTTGATGAGGTCCGATATTCACTTCACAAGTGAGCGTTATCTCAATAAGTGCCCGAAAGAGTAACCGATTACGAAAAGCGCGTTCGAATTTAGACTGCCCTTGTTCCCGAAGACAAGAGTGTAACAGACAGAATGTAATTGCCGGAATGCCAGCGATATCGGAAAGGCGCGGACCGGCGCATGCTACAAGCACATGCCATCGCTATTCGAGTCGGCTTGCACGATCGTCCAGGAGGTGCTGCCACCTCACTGGGCTTGACTAATTCCTGAACATTTCTGCCCGCCATCAGCAACTGAGTTGATGATGTCCCTTGATTGATGTTGGAGAGGTTACTCTGGATGATAAACTGGCAGCACAGCAAGCTTGGTGATAGGCCTGGTAAGAGTAGTGGTAGCTGTTTTCAGCTGTACTACCCTGGTGAGTCCATCCTTGCCCGGCAGCAATGTTAGGACACGGGCCACCTGCAGGTAGGAAATCTCTCATCGGTGAGCAGCACCAATGAGCCTGGCTTGATGACGTTTGAAGGATAATGCCATTTTGAGATTGCCTGCTGTCGTTGTAGGTAGTGAGCCGACCATTGAGACCAAAATTGCTGAACCTTCTGTTGGATGAATTGCCATCTTGACAGCCTAGAAGTAGAGAGATCAATGAGTGAGGGTTCGGGAATGGCAGTGAGCGCCGTTCCAATGAGAAAGTGTCCTGGTGTGAGGGCTGAGATATCTTCCGGGTCATCACTGAGAAGCTCTAAAGGTCTTGAGTTGAGGATAGCCTCGATTTGCGTGAGCAGCGTCATTGACTCCTCAAAGGTGAGCAGGGTTTCGCCAACAGTGCGTTTTATGTGAAACTTAATGGATTTCACTGCTGCTTCCCATTTTCCTCCCATGTGCGGGGCAGCAGGTGGGTTGAAGTTCCACTGCGTTCTATTTTCTGTGAGCATTGCCGTGATGAGCTGATTCTCTTGAGTGTGTTGGGTGAATAACTTCCGAATCTCCCTGTCGACTCCAATAAAGTTCGTTCCGCAGTCTGAGTTCAATGAAGCAGGCACCCCCCTTCTCGAAGTGAATCGTCTATACGTTGAGATGAAACCTTCCGTTGAGTAATCGGAGACGACCTCCAGATGCATAGCTGACGTAGTGAGGCACACAAAAACACAAATCCATGCTTTGTAAGTTTTTGCTCCTCTTTCCCTCCAAGTCTTGAGGATGATTGGTCCTGCATAATCAAGTCCAGTATGAGCGAATGCGCGTGAGGGTGTGACTCGGGTCAGAGGTAGTTGGCCCATCAATTGATGAATTGCGCCCTTCCCCTGGGCCCTCTCCTTGGGGTGGGCCCAGGGGAGGGGCGCAGCGTTTCTCTTGCCAAGAACCATCTGTCTTGGCCAGGGATGTGGATCCGAGAAATCGGATCCAGGGTTTTTTCTTGGTGGGCGTGTTTCCCTTAATATTAACGGGTCCGGCTGACGGCTGACGCCCAAATGCCGGGCCCGTGTCTTGTTTTGAGTGGAATTCTCTATCCGGGTAGAGAGTTCCTGTTTGTGTTGTTCGTGCACGTCCTGCGGTTCGTGTACGTCTTCCTATGGGGGTGTGAACTCCCCCGAGGAACGGTACCGCAGCCAATGAAGATGCCCCTCGATGATATGACTGCCCGCAGGCTATTATCATGAGGAGCATCTGAGGCGGTCGAATGGAGACACTTGTGTCTGTACCATTCGACTAGGGACTTAGTTCCTCGGGGGGCAAAACACCCTCTGATCTTGACCTGCGTTGGTCTTTTGTCTTTGGTTTACGTATTTTCTGTCGCCTCGAGCGTGGGGACTGTCGTGCCACGTGATGTTTGCCTCGTGTGTTCCATGTGTCGCGACTGTAGTCCGTAGTGCTGTGTTTAGGGAGAGGGGTTTTAGTGGGTGCAAGACCCACACATCCCGGGTGGCCGGCCCCCGGTAGAATACGCGAGGTATTTCCCCTCTTCCTCCGAAACAAAAAAAAATCAATTGATGAACACGGATCCCCCTTTGCCGAGCACACACCACACACCGCAGGATGTGGGACTTGACAGGAGCTCGTCCACCAATTATCCAGTAGAGTCGTCTAATATGAGCCAATGTGAGTTGAGTGCCTCCATGCATTGTCGCTCTGTGCGCTTAATCTATAATAAGTTCAGATAACCTTGAATTACGAGGGAGAATTGCCTGGTGTTTACCTTCGTATGTGAGTGCAGCGTTGTTGAGACGACCACCCACTCTAATAATGCCCTGCTGGTCGATGAAGGCCGTGAGGCGAGTGAGTGGGTGAGATGTTGGCAACAGAGTGTTGGAATGTAACACCTTGAGTTCGTGAGTGTAAAAGGCAGCTTGAGTGGCATTGATCCAAAAAATTCGTGCCCTTTCCATGTCAGCCGGGGTAATGAAACTGGCTGGTGATGAGTTGAGTTTGCATTGTAACCGTAAGCAACATCTGAAACAAAGAGCTGTAATTTTGAGCAACTTATTGAGAGTTGAGTATTTATAGATAAGATCCCAATGATATTCTGGAGCTGAGTGAATAGTGAAGAGCGAGGTTCCTGGACGAGACTCGAGTGTGCATTGCCCGTCGAGTTGAGTAGGTTGAGTGGGCCATGAGGTTTCAGCGGCTACGATCCAAGGTGGTCCCGTCCACCAAAGTGCATGGGTTTCAAGTTGGGAGATTGTGACGCCTCTTGAAGCACAGTCAGCTGGATTGGCTATGCCTGGCACATATCTCCAATAAGCTCCCTCCGTGAGTTCCTGAATTTGAGACACCCTGTTGCGTACGTAATCTTTCCAGCGAGAAGCATGAGTTTTGATCCACGCGAGCGTTGCTTGAGAATCTGTCCACAGGTATTTGTTCCTGATGTCCATCGTGAGTGTGGCTAGGACATGCTTCATGAGTTTTGCCAACAGGAGAGCTGCCGTGAGCTCTAACCTCGGGATGGTTAGTCTCTTCAGCGGGGCGACCTTTGTTTTTGAGCAGATAAATGCCGATTGAGTACCTGTGGATGGTGTATATACCGTCACATAAATCACGGCAGCCATGGCAAATTGAGAGGCATCAGAAAAGCCATGAAGGTCCACTATTGAGCTGCTGATTGTGTTGAACCAACGTGGAATTGAGAGCCTGGCCAGGCTGGTGAGATCCTTTCTGATGTTGAGCCAACGTGAGACGACCTGGGATGGTAGTGGATCATCCCAGCTGAGTTTGTGAAGCAAAAGATCTTGAAGAAGCATCTTTGCTTTGATCACTACTGGTGAGAGAAAACCTAGTGGATCGAATATCTGAGCCACTTCAGACAATATGAGGCGTTTTGTGAGTTGACCTTGGTGAGGTGGCAACATGGTTGAGATTGAGAAGGTATCTTCCTGAGGCGACCACTTGAGACCGAGTAATTTAGTATTGCAATCGTCAAGTGAGACTGAAGAGTGGGCAACTGTTGTCGATGAGATTGCCTTTAAGAGATCAGGATGATTGGAGTGCCATTTTGCTAAGGGAAATCCGCCCGCATTACACAGGTCTCTGAGTTGATGAGCTACTTTGATGAGATGGTTAATTGAGTCTGCTCCACCGAACATGTCGTCCACACATCTCCCATGCTCGATTGGCGGCAAGGCGAGGGGGAATCTGTGGCCCTCATCTTTAGCCAGTTGGAGAAGGGTTCTCACTGCAAGAAAGGGAGCAGCCTTCGTTCCATAGGTGACAGTGGTGAGATGGTACGGTACCTCGTTGTATTGCTCATCTATCCAAATGATACGTTGCAAATCCCAATCGGATGTATGCACCTTGATTTGACGGTACATCTTAGTGATGTCAGTAGAGAAGAGGTATCTGTACTGTCGGGTCCAGGTGAGAACATCAAAGATGTTGAGCAACAAGTTTTCTCCGGTGTGCATCGTGTCATTCAGTGAGTAGCCCGTGGAAGTGGCACAAGACCCGTTGAACACTATTCTCAGCTTCGTAGTTTCACTGTCAGGTTTGAGTACTCCATGATGAGGCAGATAATAGTGAGTTGAGCTTCTCGTTCTCGATGTTGATGATGGGATTTCAGCCATGTGATCGAGTTGTTTGTATTCTCGCATGAACTGTGTGTAAAATTCCTGGTATCCGCTATCCCGTTTAAATTTTCGAAGAGTTCCTCGTAGACTCCTGCGTGCTGCCTCATATGAGTTTCCTAAGACACTGGTTGGCAGTTTAAATGGAATGCGAATGATGTATCGACCAGTTGAGTCACGTGAATGAGTAGTTCTGAAGTGAGTCTCGCACTCCTGTTCTTCTGTGGTAAGTGAAGCTATGTTTGCCGTTGGAGGCTCCTCCTGTACCCAGAATTTCGTTAACAGTTCTTCTAATTTAGTGTCATGCTGGAGCACTTTGGTATGATGTGCTATCCCTTTGTGAGTAGGGGTTGTAGACCGAACTGGGCCAAGAACGAGCCAGCCAAAAATTGATAATTGAGCAATTGATGAGTCTGACGTGAACTTCTTAATGTTGGGTTTGATGACTTGTCCATATGAGTCAGCTCCAAGGATAAGGTCAATTGCTTTTGGTTTGAGGAAATCCGGATCCGCCAATTTTAGACGTTGGAGATGGGGCCAATCTTGTTGGGAGGATTCGAACGTTGGCAGAATCGTTGTCAATGTCTTGAGCACATGAGCTCGAACGGTGACAGCTGCGTGAGATTGAGTCGAATGTAGGCTGATGTCAACCACACCCTTGGTTTGCGTTGTTTGGTTACCACCAATTCCAATAATCGAAATTGACGAATGTTGTCGCTTGAGTGAGAGCTGAGTAACGAGTCTTTCTGAGGTAAACGTGAGTTCTGATCCTGAATCAACGAAAAGTCTGACTGTATGAGTAGTCACCGATGAGCGGACGTGGGCCATTGCGGTGGCTAACAATGTATGTGTTGAACTTGAGTATTGAGTTGTCTGGTTGACGATTGCAAGATCCCATCAACTTGTTGAAGATGATGAGGTTGGAGTAGACGCCACTTGTTGTGATGACGTTGAGGTTGGCGGCGTTGACGTCAATGAAGTTGTGTGCAGCATGGTGTGATGTCGAGCAGAACAGGTTTTGCACCCTTGTGTTGATCTGCATGCACGAGCGTTGTGCCTGCCAAGGCAATTATAGCAGAGACGCTTTGTTTCTGCAATTCCCTTGCGTTGCGCAGGTGTGAGTTGCCTGAACTTCTCACACGTCACGATGAAGTGATTGGCGTTGCACATGTCACAAGCATAGGGCACCGGCTTGGACGGGTTGGTTGATGCGGGCGACGTACCTGGTTTTGAGGACGCGTGGTGAGCAGCTGCCTTCCGTTGAGTTGGCTTTGACTGAGGATTGGCGGCTTCTACTCTTTCCAGTGCCCTTGCCTTGGCAGTGAGGAACTCCATGTGTAGCTCAAACTTGGGAAATTCTTGAGAGGCACCGAGTGAGGTTTCCCATGCTTCTCTTGTGTCACTGTCCAGAAATCTTGAAACGTGATGCACTAACATACAATTTCCCAGCTGTTCTGAGATGCCCAACGACTGTAAGTCATTGGTTGCTTCGTTCACCGTACTGATGAGCTTCGTCAGGGATGACGCATTTTTGTGAACGGGCGTTCTGATGCTGGACAGCTGATCAAGATGTGCTTGTATTATAAGGCGTTTATTTTTATAGCGCCCGACAAGTAATTCCCACGATGGCATTAATGAATCTCCCGTCATTGAGAGGTTTTGTATGAGTTGAGCCGGTGGGCCCTTTAAGGACGATCTCAAGTAATGCAACTTCTCGACATTAGTTAATCGTGAACTGTCCATGATCACGGAGGAAAAAAGTTCCTTGAATTGTGGCCACGCTGTGTAACTGTCATCGAAACTTGGTAATGAGATTTCTGGCAGCCTCGGATGCGCGGGGCGATTTAATTGAGTAGTCAAATTTTGCGTGAGAAGTGGTTCCGCGAATTCATGCTTGAGTTGTGTCAGCGCCTCTCTACCGGCACAAACCAGGAGTGTCTCGTTAAAGTGCACATTGTCACTGAAGTATGCATAATTTAAGAATGCTTCCGGCCATGTAACTTCGAAGTAGGCATGTTCCTTGAGGAACGCTTTGTGCAGCTCCTCCAGTTGAGTAATTTGAGCAGTCACCCTTCCAAGAGAGGTCTCCGTTGCTGACGCAGGAATAGATTCCACAAGCTTCTTTATTGATTCTACTCGACACATCTGAGTTTTGCATTTTAGATAGAGTTCTGTTGAAAGGCGAGCTGGAGATTTCGTACGTGTAGACGTCCTTGACGGATCTGTTGACTCACTAGTCTTGTTTTGTGATGGTACCTTGAGTGTTGTTGTCGAAGTGGTGCGTCCGGAATCTACCGGTTTGTTGTCATCCTTCTCCGACATGTTGGGCGTGACCGATCGTTCGAGAACCGTGAAACGGCGGCGCGCACCGGCACTGCGTGTCGCGATTAACCAAGAGTCACTGAATCTTCACTCCTTTCAATCCCCCTTGCATCCGGCTCGAAGGACCAAATGTTTGAGAATGAGATTATCTAATGTGGAGGATGCTAACAACACGGATGAGTAGATCATGCAACGAGGTGATTGAAAGAAACAGAGCCGCACTGAGTTCTTCCGTTTATTTTTTGTCACTATAGACACTATGTACACAATTAACTGAGCGTGAGCGTCCTATACAGTAAGTGAGCGTAAGTGATAGCGTACTAAAATATAACTGAGCGTGAGCGATTGCATGGGGCCGTTGAATCGCTGAATTACAATCGGCAGCCACGTGGCGTAGAATTTGAGATGTTCACTTAATTAACCAAAGAGATACTAGACTTCAGTTTAATTAATCCGCGTGAACTAATGTTGATGAGGTCCGATATTCACTTCACAAGTGAGCGTTATCTCAATGAGTGCCCGAAAGAGTAACCGATTACGAAAAGCGCGTTCGAATTTAGACTGCCCTTGTTCCCGAAGACAAAAGTGTAACAGACAGAATGTAACTGCCGGAATGCCAGCGATATCGGAAGGGCGCGGACCGGCGCATGCTACAAGCACATGCCATCGCTATTCGAGTCGGCTTGCACGATCGTCCAGGAGGTGCTGCCACCTCACTGGGCTTGACTAATTCCTGAACAGGCATGAAGAGCTTCTATTTCCCGTCTGAGTGTAGAATTTTCATCCTTGATTAGAGATAATTCTCTTTTAGTCTTCTTATCTTCTCGTTTTAGGTCTCTAAGTCGCGCAGAGAGCTCAGCGTTTTGTACTGTTAGAGAGGAAACATCTCCGGTCGACTTCAGCCTCTCGGCGAAAACAGTTATAATTTCAGATATATTAGTTAATCCGCGACGCATAGATTCGCTTAGAGTTCCCTGAAAACTTTTACTCTCTTTTCTGATTACATCAATCTTCTGGATAAACTCAGATGTAAGGTCAGATAACTTCTCGGTATCTAGCTCTTTCAATTCATCCGGCAATATGACCTCCATTCGAGTTCTAACAGAGTACCGGATCTCTCGACGCAAAACGAGGCGTTTTTAGTTTTTTAATATGACTTTTTGCCAAAGACGATAGATTGCTCTGGGAGTGTGCAGATTCTTTTGCTTTCCTCTTACTTCTAGTTGTGGTTGCCACGTCCGAATCTGAGTCGATAATAATTGGATCTACTGGGGGACTATTGTCCCGATTTACGGAAATAGGATGTTCACCATCATTCATCTCATCATTACATCCAGACCTTGAAGTCGCAGTAAAAGGTGGACATTCCTCATCGTCGGCCTCATGTCCGCATTCCGATTCGGAAACATAGAAAGGGGGACGTTCCAAGCAATCCGAGAATGAGAATTTTTGTGGGAGTTGTAGTTCCTGCTCCGGAGTAGTAGATCTTGATCTGTCCACGTGGTCAAGAATCCTCTTGGCAATCAATACACCGCGATTGGAGATAGCGTCAGTCTTGTCCGATCGATGTGTGTCCTCTTCAATGATGTTATCGGTAGATCGACGAACATTCTCTTCAGGCTTTCTAATATGGGCCGCGCGGTCAGGAGTGTCCGCAAAATCTGTAGGACATGCAGGGGACAGCTGCATGTCCTCTTCCACGGTGGCATCATTTCTACTAGCGCCCGTAGGCAACGCCAGCAGCCCCTCGCTTGTTGACAACGCGCCACCCTCGGGGGAGGTTGCTGGAGATCCGACCATCCAGCGGGATTAATTCGTTATCCTTGTTCATTGCCATATTTGTATAGTTGGTTTTTTATCGGGGTGACCTTCCCCTAGGACTATGCCCGATAGACACAACTAGTCCATGATGTGTCTGATTAGTAATCGGAGTTAAGATTACAAAAAGTCCCCGCGCCATCGGGTAATACGCAAGGGAAATAATACATCTTCAAATAGAAGATCCCACATAGACTGGCCGATCTTAGCTAAGCGCATTATATATACATAATATAGCTCAAAAGGCCTACGCAGGCAATATGTGTAAACATATTACATAAATTAATAAATTCACCCTTAAACTAATCTCATTTCCAATCATATATATAGAATAAACATCGTTGATTATAGATTTTTTTTATTTTTTTTTATATTTTATTTTTTTTTATTTTAATTTTTTTTTACAAAAAAAACGAAGTTTACTAATTAAATTGCAGATCTATTTAGCGAATTTGCAAAGTTCGTGTTTAGAATTATCATAATAGTTAAGTTTCTTTAGGTGATAATCCCAATATGCAATAATTCGCATTAACCTTCGGGGAATCATCACAATAATTAAGATTTTCCAGGAGGTATATAAATGTTGTACCTATTTCTACAAGTTCTAAAAGTTCATATTTGAGCAGAAAATTAATTTTTTGCATATATACAATAAGTATAAAGATATAACATTATCAGGAATAATCGAGATTTACTAAGTAGATTAAGGACATATTTTGCAGATTTATAAAGTTTATGTCAAAACAAGAGTTAACATGCAATAATTTGCCCTAAATTTCCGGGGAATTATCACGGTGATAAGAATTTACCATATAGTATACAAAAAATAAATTACTTCCATGAATTCCTGAAAATTTATATTTAAACAGAAGATTAATCCATTATATATATGCAGTAAGCATTATGTAGTCATAAAATTATCAAAGTATTCAAAATTACTAAACACCGTTCCTAGAGTAATTCGCATTCATAAAAATTAGCCTTGAGGACTAAAATTCCCTATATCTCAACAAGTCCCCCATCTATTGATTTTACGATCACGGTTGTAAGATCGCACGCGTACATCGATAATTCTAACCTAACTCGTGTAAATAAGTAGCGACAATTATATAAATATTGAACTCCCAGCAAACGAAAAAAGATTGAAAAGAATTAAAACGGGATTGCCAGGAATTCAATTAAGGACTTTCCGAATTCCATTTTGTTCAAAAAAGGGATTGAAATAGTTTCAATATCATGGAATTCCTTATTTTGGAAAGAATTTGTCTTTTTTGAATCCCATCCAATTTCGACACAAAAACGTAACGAAATGAATACGGGCTTGCGCGACGAGAGGGTCCGGCTCGCGCCCGCTATGCGGCGCATCGCCGGTATACTTTTGCGCAATTAAGGTTCAACATCGACTTCTATATCTAGGGCAGCTCGGCAGAGTTTCTACAGTGTTCTCAAGTTCGCTCGTGGCGGACATCTGACCGCTACAACCTATAAGTTTTTTGTCAATCAGCCATATTCGGGATAAACTGCGTATAGTTTTATTCTTTGCTCTCTAAATTTTCCTATACTATCTTGAAATCTTTTGCATATTATGATTATATCCTAGCTGTGCAAGATTAGTATGGTATTTACTTCATTCGTGTATACTTATATTTTCGAGAAAAATTTTCTGCGTGTAGAATTGGATGGAATTGAAAATTTCTTTTTTGGATTCCATGGGATTGGACCATCTCATTTCGAATCCCATCTAATTTCATCTAATTCCGCCAAAAAAGGAATTCAAAGGTATTAAAAAATTTTAATACCTTTTAATCCTTTTGCGTTTGCTGGGCTACTTACCGTGATTACATCGCAAAAATACAAAGATTCAAATAAAGGTTTAAAAATGTATATATGACATGTGTATAAATGAATATTAATATAGAACATGAACGAAAAGATCCAAGTATATAGAGCATAATTATATTGTTCTAAAACAAAGTAAACATAAGAAGAAATCATAATTGTTATATAGTATGTTTTGGATCTCACCGTATGTACATAACATAAACCACATAAACATTAAATCTGGAACAATATCCATTGCAGAGCAAGTAAATATCCATAAATAAATAGGAAAGAAATAAGATATTATCTTAGGAAGAATATATAAATATTCGTTTGTTTATTCGTCTGCAATATACATTGAGTGCCAGGACAATAAAAAACAGGACTCACTCCACCAGACAAATTATACCATTCTACGAAATACATGATCACTATTCGCCTGCTGCATGATGCAATCACATTTTGCGTACTGATTAAATATAGATGCAGTATAAAAATTATTTGCCGCAGTCGCAGGTATTTCTTACAGAAACCTGAACATATATTATGTACCTGTCAAAGAACGCATTCAGTATTATTTAATTAAAAAACGTTATCGCAAATTCACGCACGTTATATAAAGTAAGTTATAAAGGGTACCCCACATTAAGATAGGCAAAATGTCACTGTCAATGAAACGGAAAAATGACTTTGAATTTGCATAAGTACACTAAAAAAAGAATTTTCTACGATTTTTCCGACCATCCATCCCCCCTCCTTTTCCTAGTAGCACCAAAAAACCGTTTTTTTCAAAAATTATTTTTTTCTCCGGTTTCTTCATGTTAAAAATTTTGAAAAAATTTGAGAATATAGCTTATAAAAAGTACTTAGCACACAATTTTTTTTAGTTTTAGGCGCGTTGAATACCTAACCTAAAAAATAAAATAAATATTTGAATCAATTTTTTTTCTAATTTCTTTGATAGTTGCAGGTCTAATTACTCTAGAAAATTGTATATTTTAGTGTTCTACATGTATTAGAATTTTTTCAGATTTTTCGGAATGGTGGGCCGTACTCAAAAATGCGAAAAACCCTATTTTAAGCCACTTTTGGGCCTTTTATGGTCCTCAAATGATTGTTAGTGCCTTAACTGACTCTAAAATAAACATAATATATTACTTTTGGATATATGTTGTCAATATTTGATACATTCCGATACGTCTCGTATGTTTTTGAGCATGAAATCAGTCATAACTCAACGAAAAAACCCTACTTGTTGTATAAAAGTGCCTATTTTTCGTCGATTTCTGGATTTTTGGTTGTTTTATCTAAGTTTTTTTTTGCATATTATCGGTAAATGTGAATATAAATATAATAAAAAATTGTACTTCTTATACATATATTTCAAAGAAATCGTTCATTTATTCCAATATATACATTTTCATGAAAAAAAAAATTAATTTTTACGATTCTATGATCGTCTCTTTAATCCTCCTCGTCACTATCTTCCTCAATTACTGGTGTTATTTCTTCAAAGTCAAACAATGTTGTAAGTATCTCAGCTGGTCGAATAATCCTTGACAAGTATCTTGCATGAGACAGGTAAAAAACTATGGCGGCTATATGCGAACAACACCCTATAGTTCTGTTACCATTAGCACAGTTACAGCAATAACGTCTGACACCGTTGAGTCCCACACTATCAGGTTGATATTGTAAATAAGATTTGTAAACTTTGCTGTTGATATGCCGTGAACGGACCTCGAACCTAATTATATCATGTTCTTTTGCGTAACTCAAACGAAGAGTATTATCCTCTTCTAGCATTTCCGATACAAAACTGCTTGTGATAACTGATACGATCCAGTAAAAAATATTTTCAAATCTTCTATAGTCATCTCAGGAAAATCAAATATCTCTGCAGATGATAGACTCTGAAAGGGTACAGTTTTCCTATTCCAATTGTTATTTTCAACCTCCTGAGCTAACGTATTTTGCAAATCCTTAGAAGCGTTGATTCTGTCGATGATTTGATCGAGTCTGCCAGAATCTGAATTAAGTCTTTTACCAAAAAGATTGTGCAAAAGACATGCAATTTTGCAGTACAATCCTGCATTTTTCAAAATACTGTTATGCAACTGATGATGGAGTAGCTTGAATTTCTGTCCGATGATACCGTGGACAGCTTCAACGACCCAACGAATTTTTGTGACCAAACGTGATTGATTAGATTCTGCCGTCGTCAATTGATTACGCTTACCTAAAAATAATTCGTTTTTAAGTTTTTATCTGAAAAATTAAAACTTATTCATGTGTAATATATATACCTTTCAGAGCTGGCATTAAAACTTTGTAGCCTTTTTCTTCTAAGAGACTTGTTACGTCTCTAAAACCCCTGTCTAGTATGAAAGTATCTCCTTCTCGCAGAATCTTAACAAGTCCATTAGGATCGGACATCAAATGCTCTAAAATCTGAGCATCGTTTTTGTTAGCAGTGAATGGCCCAGCCACATCGACCACATAACCATCAGTCGTGCAAATCGTGAATGGTTTGCACAAGTGCGTCTTCTTCTGGCCTGAATATGACTTACGCTGGTAAGCGTTATTATTACTTTTCTGGTGGCGGACATAAGATGCGTCGCAAATCAAACCTAAGTGATTCTCTAAATCATGCAACCTGCTGGCAACAGTAGCAGTTCGGCTCATAAAAAAATCTCGACAGTATGCATCGATTCCAAAGTATTTAGGCAACACATCAACTTCAAAACATTTTAAGACAGATTCAATAGATCTAGCAACTTGCTCATCTTCGAGATCTAAGATTGCAGCGATACAATGATTCGAATTGCCAGTTCTTAGTTTAAATAAAAACGTTATTAATGCTTGCGTGATGTTGCGATTTTCGGAGTTTCGCATGGTCGTCATCTTATTTTGAAGGGAAAAAATGTTTTCCCACGAGAGCCCTGTGAGAGCTTTCACACGTTCCTCTGAAATGCGGCCGATTTGGCCATGGAGACTAGCAGTAGATTGATCTGATAACTGATCCAGAAACTTTAATAATTCCGTTACTTCGATTGAAGATTCATTTGCGTACGGAATTATGTTCTGTACTTCATCGTTATAGAATCGATTCTTGATTAAATGTTTACGACAACACCTATTTCTTCTAGGAATAAAAATACTTCTAGCAACAAAAACTTGTATTCTCGCTTCAAATGGAACATCCTGAATATCAGTTTGTGATTTGCACAGGAAACAATACATATGACTGATGACTACCCTTTTAAAAGACAAATCGACCATTTCAACTTCAATTTTGGTAGGTTCGACGTAACCTTGACTAGAAGATTGTGACGGTACATCAGGATTAGTCACCTGGCTATTTGTCAGCTCCGAACTATCATTATGTTGCACTAACGGAGGAATAATGACTGGTTCATTTACAACAATTTCTTCAGATTCCATCTCTTGCTCTGGGATACTATTTAATTCAGCATTAGATGACGTAGAGGGTTCACTACCTTGAGTTTTTTGTGATTTATTGAGGAGAGACTTCTGACATCTCAGTCGAGAACGGCATTTAGCGCAAATGATATCATTAACTTGTACATGAAATTGAAAATCTTCATACATTTTTATGGCATCGTCGCGTGTACCAATATATTTTGGAACACCAGTTGTTTTACGTATGAATATATTACATTGAATACATTTCAATTTATTTCTCTTCGCTTGTTTTGCTGGAGGTTCACTATTCGTTTCGGACATCTTGTTTACCTGTTTGAAATATGATTGAATTATTCAATTTACCTATCAATCAGCACATTAAATTAACCTTTAGAGGACGAGCATTTCGGGTTTGTGATCCCTCTAAGAACATGCATAAAAAAATATCTTATATCACAGATTGATCATGGGTAAAGTATCGATCATAGGTCGATCCAGTATACTGGATTTCCCGTCCGGATTCAATCGAAGCAAACACTCGAGACTACGCTTGAGACTATTTAAAATAGAAAAAACAATACTTACTAAAATTACACTGGTTGTGTCTTTCAGGTGATTTATTTCCTTAACGTATGTATTAGTATATATAGTTCTAGACTATGTCCCCAGATCAAAAGATTTATTTATATATTGTAAATAAATTACACTTTAAAAATCAGCAGCATGAAAACAGAATTCTAGGTTATAATTCTCTCTTGACCATAGGTCCGAACACTTGAGATCAAAAAGTATCGCTCATGGGAAGCCACGAAATTCAACATGGCGGCGAACGAAGGGAATGCAAGCATGTTTGCGTTTTTGTGCATACATGCTAGCGTGCACGTGTGCTTATTGGCGCATGCGCAGAATATTTTTGTTTCTTGTCATATTGAATTTTTAACCTCCAAATACGACTCAGAGTGGATTTTGGGGCTCAGTAGAATGTATTTTGGAGTTGCAAATCATTCGTGGTGCTATAATAAAAATATATTTACCGATAATATGCAAAAAAAACTTAGATAAAACAACCAAAAATCCAGAAATCGACGAAAAATAGGCACTTTTATACAACAAGTAGGGTTTTTTCGTTGAGTTATGACTGATTTCATGCTCAAAAACATACGAGACGTATCGGAATGTATCAAATATTGACAACATATATCCAAAAGTAATATATTATGTTTATTTTAGAGTCAGTTAAGGCACTAACAATCATTTGAGGACCATAAAAGGCCCAAAAGTGGCTTAAAATAGGGTTTTTCGCATTTTTGAGTACGGCCCACCATTCCGAAAAATCTGAAAAAATTCTAATACATGTAGAACACTAAAATATACAATTTTCTAGAGTAATTAGACCTGCAACTATCAAAGAAATTAGAAAAAAATTGATTCAAATATTTATTTTATTTTTTTAGGTTAGGTATTCAACGCGCCTAAAACTAAAAAAAATTGTGTGCTAAGTACTTTTTATAAGCTATATTCTCAAATTTTTTCAAAATTTTTAACATGAAGAAACCGGAGAAAAAAATAATTTTTGAAAAAAACGGTTTTTTGGTGCTACTAGGAAAAGGAGGGGGGATGGATGGTCGGAAAAATCGTAGAAAATTCTTTTTTTAGTGTACTTATGCAAATTCAAAGTCATTTTTCCGTTTCATTGACAGTGACATTTTGCCTATCTTAACGTGGGGTACCCTTTTTAAGTTAAATACGTATTCACAGCAAAGCAACAATATAACCTATCTCTTATTCTATAAGCAATGCAGTGTTCTAATCGAAGGTTACACACGAATAGGTAGTGACCGTGGGATGTACTATCCCAGAAGAAGAGCCACATGGCTCAACCTATGTTATATCATACATAGGATAGACGCGATATGTATGACAATAACCAGATGTAAATATGTATTAAAGTACCCTTCGCGGAGTCACTATTCACTACGAGGCCCGACGGCGCCGATCCCCACATATTAGTTCACCGATCCCGGTGTAATGTTCACGGAACACACGCCAAGGTCCCGGCAGGACAACGGCCCGACGGTGCCGATCCCCACGCACACATGAAAAACTCGAGCATTATGACCGATATCATGCTGGAATATGTAATGTCCTCCATGATCGTAGACATTTACCGACACAAAGAGTCAATCATGTATTAGAAATGTTCAGAAAAGATCGGAAGCGGCATGAATTCATGTATTCACCACTTCATGCGAGGTGAAAATTCGTCACGTCATCGTTCGTCGAAATGGCCGCAGCGGCACGTACAGAAAGAAAAACGAAAGTTAACATAAAGTCACGATACAATCAAAACTCACCAAAAAAAAATTAATATAGTATCGAAAACGTCCTTCTGATATTTATTGGGTCCATTTGGTTATTATAAAGTTTGGCAGGAACATACCAATATCCAGAAATGTACCAATTTGCATACCGTGGTCATACGAGCACGTGCTCGAACGTGTTGCGAAAGTGTTAAATTCTACTGAAATTATTAATATATTATCGTAGTATATACATAGCGCAGTTCGTAATTGCTATCAGAAGTGTTTTATGCCAAAACTTCTTAATAAATAATACGGATTGCTGATTAATCCGATTATTTCCAAGTGGCACTCGACGATCACGTGCACAAGGCATGTCCGTAGTGGTACGAAAATGTTAATAACTTCCATAATTATTGTAAAGCAGCAAAAAATGATATGTCGATCGGTGTGAAATCGCAGCGTGAATCGTCTCGTATCAAATCTATTGAAGGATCACGACTTTCACAGTTTTTTAAGAAAGTACTTTTGCGGAGCACACTCAGGCACGTCCATCACCCGCCGTGTCTCCACTCGGACTCGCCGTTCTATCGCAATTAGCGAGATAAAAAAGGATCTCGAGGAGTTGTTAAAAGACGCGCTTTGCACTATTCATGGCTCTTACGTTGCGAGGGGGCTCAGGATAGAAGCGGACGGCACCGACGCGGCGAACAAGAGCTACGTAGAGGGCGCGATTGAACGGCTGAAGAGCGCGGTGCGCGAGGAGATCAAGAGGAACACCGCTGATAAAAACTTCAAAGGCGTCATCGTGACAAACGCGACCCAAGGTTTAAGAGACGAAATCGTAACGTTACGAAACGACGCGCTCCGTCTACGCGAAGATTTCTACGACGCGTCGAAGCGCAGGATACGGCGCGTAGCCGCGCCGGAGGACGACGGCGACGCGACGAACAGGAGCTACGTCGATGGAGCGAACGTTGAGGTTAAAAAGAATTTCAAAGATCTGATAAAAAAATTCAGAAGCCAGTTCCTGGATGTGAAAAATACCGTGAACAAGCACGACGTTGAGATCGGTAGAATTCAAAGTATTCTAAACCATCTCAATCAATAAGCGTGGAAAAACGAAAACTCGTGGAGGAACTGCACGCGCCGGCGAGGAAAAACTTTCCCCGTGGTGCGCGGTTACGACGACCTGTGGCAGGCCGACGTGGTCGAGATGCGTCCCTATTCGCGCCAGAACGCGGGTCACAATTACATTCTGACGGTCATCGATGTGCTGAGCAAATACGCTTGGGCGATCCCGCTCAAGACCAAGAGCGGAAAGGAGGTCGCGACGGCTCTTCGAAAGATCTTTCGCGAAGACGCGCGATACCCTAGGAATCTGCAAACGGACAAAGGAAAGGAATTCTACAACGCCGACGTGCGCAAAATCTTCGACGAGCACAAGGTGAATCACTACTCCACGTATTCGGTGATGAAAGCGTCGGTGGTGGAGAGATTCAATCGCACGTTGAAAAACGACATGTGGAAGCTCTTCACGCTCCAGGGATCGTACAGATGGATAAGACTCGCTGCCGCGCCTCTTGTCGAATTACAATCGTCGCAGACACAGAACGATCGGAATGCGCCCGACGGACGTGACGCCACCGTCGCCGAAAAACTGCTGCGCACGGTGTACAGTCGCGCGAAGATCGCCGTGCCGGCGAGATTTCGAATCGACGATCCGGTGCGCCTGAGCAAATTCAAAACAATCTTCGAAAAGGGCTACACTCCCAATTGGACCACCGAGATCTTTCGCATAGCTAAAATACAAAGGACCAATCTCGTTACGTATCTGTTGAAAGACATTCGCGGAGAAACGATAGCCGGAGGATTCTACGAACACGAGTTACTACGCGTCTCCAATCCCGACGTCTATCTCGTGGAAAAAGTCCTGCATAAACGGGGCAATCGTGTGTACGTGAAGTGACTAGGAATGGACACTTCGCACAATTCGTGGATAGATAAGGCATCTGTATTGTAACAGAAATAATAATTAGACATTCGTAGACACGCACAACGTGTACTTTATTATTAATAAAAGTTTACACATTCATCGGTTTATTTCTTACGTACTATTGACTTTACGATAAAACAATTTTAGGAAGCCTATAATATTCTATGATATTGTTTCTTCTTTACAACGGTATTCCGTAATGTCCCCACGGAAGCGTTTCCTCGCTGTTCAACGTCACGTATCGCTTGTCGTCGTGCGGACTGAGAGCTAGTTTTTGCTCCGACACGGTGTAAACCTCGTGCAACGTCGAGCGTATGCATGACTGGCGCGTCTTCAGCTCGCGCGCGTTCCGCAGGCACGCCACGTAATCCTCGAACGTGATCCTCTTCGCGACTACGTTTCTTTTAACACCCTTTATTCTCTTGGTGTTGTCGCGTCCGAGTACCTTGTAGGTGTGCATCTTCGCTCTGAGGCCCACAAACTCCGTCATGATCGCGCCGTTGTTCTCGTCCTTCATCAAACCGGGCACCTTCTTGTTGACGCGCGGCATACCATGCGCGTTATTCTCCGCATAATCGCTCGCGTCGAACCTGTCTATGTCGCGTCTCATACGCTCGTACGCGTCTTCGCACTCCAGCGAATAAATCAGACTATCTGTATCCGTGTAAAGAATTCGACACCAGTTGCGATAGAGCGGCACTATGTAGTCGTAGTAAACTCGTAGAGACGCGTCTTGGATATCTCGAGAATACACATACCCACGTAGACCGGTTTGTTGAATTTTACCTTGAGCCTTCGCAGCTCGATCGCGACCAAATTCTCCGAGAAGACGCTTTTACTGTGAAAGTTCGACCTGGCGATCATCGCCTCCGCGGCGTATCTCCCGTCCCATCACGTCACGAAACGCACGTCCACGTGATCGCGCACGTTCTCCATCGTCTTGCCGAAGACGGCATTGTTCATCAGTTTGTACATATTCCGTCCGAATTCGTTGCTCGCGCGCGTCCTAAGCCTAGTGTTCAGCTCGATGTAGCCGCGAAGCCACGGTGACTGGGAGAATCGCAGAACGCGACAAACGCGCGTCAGACGCAAATCGAGTCGCAGACATTGCTGCAGGTTTCGATAGTGCGTCACGTAGCGCGATTTGTCGTAGAGAGTAGCGAACAATTTTTCCTGTCGCTTACCGGGCGGTTTGTCGCGCGTCGGGCATAACGGCAGGTCCGCGTAGGCGTCATGCAGGTACCGCGGATACTCGAGATCCTCCTCCAGAATGTAACCGACATTGCTGTCCGCCGGCACGGTCGTTACGTCAAAATTCTCAGGGTCGTCGAGCCACTGGAAATTCGCGTACGGCAACGATTCGTTCATAGCCCAACCGTACAAATTGTTCACGTCGTAATACATGAGATACGTAGTGGGCTGGGACGAATCGTACGTCGGTACGTGCCTGTTGTTAGCTTGCGCGTACCTGAGCGAACATTGACTGAGGCCGCCGCGTATTCCGCGTTCCACGAACAGCACCATGTCGATGTCGGTAAGCAGCTCGAAACGCACGCCGGTGTACCTCAGCATGGCGTCCCACGTGTACCCCGGCAACGTATAATAATGCGCGGGATCCAGCTCGTAACTCACCACACACGTGTCCCGAAAATTTTCAAAGATATCCGCCAGAAGAAGCACGTCGGTCTTGAGATACAGATCGCTGTACTCGCCGAGATCTCGCACGCGAAAACGTTGCCAGACCCTCGTCGCGTGCTCGTAGTCGCTCTCGCTCGCGGTCTCGTCAGTCAGGGAGCTCTAAAAGACCTCGCGCGGTGGAAGTTCGGTCTCCCGCAGTTTGTTCACGCTGTCGACGTACTCGTACGGAAATACTCTCTTGCGAGTGAGCAGATCGAGATCTTCCATACTCAAATCCGCGTACTCCAAACGCGTTATTCTCAGCTTGTCCTTGTCCAGATAGGAAGCCAGAGTTTCGATACTCGCGGCTAAAAATTTATACGAGTCCACGAATCGAAGCCTCACGTACCGATCCCATCTCCCGTCCGTCTGCGTCTCCTTAACAGTCTTCGCAAACGATATGTAACTTTCCTTCGTAAGCGGCAGCAGATCGACCCCGCCCTCGAAATCGTTCGCGATTTTCTCGACGATGAAGTGCGCATCATAACCCGACAGATTGTGGAAAAACACGAGAATCACGTACACGTTTCTGTAATTCAGATTGCAACGAGAATGTGCCGGACCTCTGTAGCGTCCGGTTAGATGACAGTGATCTCGCACGCGCTTGTCCTCCGGTTGGAACGCTTTCCCACACACGTGACAATGCGTCGCGAGCCAAAACTCGCGTTTCTCGTTCTCCGTAAGTTCTACCATCGATATATTGGTGGAAAATTTAGTCTTAACGCGATGTGCGAGAACGCGAAGCTCGTTCACGAACCACGAAACGCAATCCTCGCCGCGACGATATCTGTACGTAGATTCAGTATCGTCGTAGGTGCAGCACAGATAGTAGCCCAGGCTGAACGGTACGTGACGCTGATAAGCGTATCTTTCCGTTCTCGCGCCCCCTTCGGCATTCTCCCTCTCCTGTTGTTCGAGAAGACACTCCAGATCCGCGTACACCACGAAGGGGAGTCGCTCCTTTCTGTCGTGATTGTAGAACAACAGCCACTTATCGTCCTCGTTCGGAAGAACGATGGCGCAGTCGTTCATTCGACCGCAGTCGACGCTGTGAGCGGCCAGCTTATCGCGCGTATAGAAATAGTGTAGACATCTGCGAAGTAACGTGCGTGCGATTACTATGTGTTTAGTATATATAAATAAATAATACCTCGTCGTTTCCTTATTCCTCAGGTTTTTTTTCTTTTTTTTTCATTTTTTACTTACCGATCGCAAACGTGTTTCGCACACCGTCTCGCGGTCAATTGCGAATTAACCAATCGCGACAGATTCTTTATCCAGGCGAAATGGCCCTTGTTGACGCCGCGTAGCGTATCGCGCAGATACAGAAGATTTACGTGTCTATCCTTCTTATCGTCGGTTAACCGCAGAGGCACGATCGCGTTGTCGTCGGCGCCCCGCCCGAACTTAGCTTTTTTTCAATTCCTTCCCGAGTTGTGAATACGTTGATCGATACGTCGTTTTGACGTTCGAACTTTCCAACCTTCTTCAGATCTATGAGGAAATTGATCCCGTCGAGATTCAGCACCGTCGCGTAATCGGGATACGAGCCGCATCGTTCAGCGTTCCGCTCGGCGGGATAAAAAGCCGCGACCACCGCACGCGCGAAACACGTGTCGTTCTCCGACTGCACGTTGACCACCGCCTGTTTAAGTCTTATACCTCGCGATACCTCCATCCAACATCCCACGCGCATGGGATTGCACTTGTTCACCGTTAGGTTCAGTATTCGCGACAACGCCCATCCGCTGTCGCGTTCCTGAAATTCGTCCAACCCCGCTAGAATCGCGTCGCGCACGTGCCTGTCGTACCACTCGCCCAGATCGGATCCTAGGAGGAGCTGTTCGTTCCGCGTAGCGATACTCTTTACATCAATCTTAACGTCCGCTACGAATTCCCCATTGAATATGACATTAATCTTCAGGCACGTGTGTCTGGTCAAATTATCCCGCACTTTTTCGAGCACGGTGCCCTTCGCATCCTCGAGAAATCGCGCGGGTTCGATGTACGTAAAATTTGTCACAGCGCCGGTCAGTACGCGACTTTGGAACGCCGTATCGATCTCGACCCAAGAAAATCCTCTGCTGCTGCTACCACCGGCGCACAGTGGGGTATTTCGCCTAAAACGTGGCCATAAGTCGGGAAATCATCAGAATTGCATAAAAATCGGTAGGTATTTGTTTTCGAGGCCGCTGATTATGAATATGGTATGTAATTTTTCAAAAACAAAATGGCGGCCTTAATATTTTAGGTTATATTAATAGGTTAGGTTATATTAGCAGGAAAATATATTACTTATTTCACTTATTAATGAATAAAATATTTATATTTAATTCGATAACATATTCGGTGTATAGTGTACATTATTAAACTGTGTTTTTTATTAATAACAATAAACTAATAATATTTTCAAATAAAAAAAATGTGAATATGTTAAGTCAAAATAATAAAACAATCAAAATAGTTATATCATTATTAAAACGATATTAAAAAAATAAAAACATTAATGTTAATATAATAAAATAATAAATGTAAGTAAAAAACTAATATTACTAAATAAAAAAGTAGGTAATATTTTTTAATGAGACTCATCATCAGAACTTGTTTCGGAATCTTCACTTTCTGGTATCTTCTCAAAATTTATTACATTTTCTGGAGATTCCAGCATGTCAATTACTTCACCTGATAATTTTCTCACTTTTTTTTTAGGTAATGCTCTGATACTTGATACATATGGATCTGACAAAATTAGCAATAAGTGTAAAATATCTTCGTTCGTTTTAAGTCTTGAAAATTTACGAGAGAATCCTTCTCTATACTTTTTAAAATCTTTGTTACGAGCCTCCTGAGCTTCTTCACTAAGTTGTCCTATCGGAAGTAAAACATGGTCAATTACTTCAGGGCCATGCACTAATATTTTGTGTACGGTTGGTGGCATAGGATACCAAGGATATTTTTCAACAAAAACTTGTGCTGTTTTCCGCGTGTAAATTCTAAATTTTTCCTGGTTTATCTAAATCCACTAGAGATAGTTTGCAGCACAATATGGAACCGTTTTAATATCTCAACATCAATGCCAGTTATACTTGCAGAAACATCCGCATTGTCGAAAAAACGTCTAGCAGTGTTGCCATCGTTCGTGCTACCAAATCCTGGTTTTGGCTTATCTATTAATAGACCTAACTGACTTCTATATTTAGCTTGAATTGATTTCTTCTGAATATCTACAATTTTCTTCTGTTCTTCTCCTCGAGCTTGCCACTTTTTTAATGGAAGTTTATATGAAAGATGCAATAGACATTCGAAAAAACGAATCCAGCCATGCAAAATTGAAAGACCCATGTCCAGTTTAGATATATCAGCTTTTGTTCCAAATACTTTTTCTAGATTATTAAAATCAGTAGATGTTAGGCCACAGATAAAACATCGTTGAGTAGACTTCGTGCCTGTCACTGAATTGCAAACTTTTCCATCTATCATGGTAAACAGTAATTTATGCCTAATTTGAATTATTTTATTATTAATAGTACATGTCGTGGGCTTTAATTCTTTAATTTGAGCTGTAATATATTGTTTCTCGGCTACTGAAATTTCAGCAGTTTCGTGTATAAATTGGAATCTAATTGGTCTGCAGAATCGTGTTGAAGAAGTTCGTGGATTCTGCCAAAGAATAATATTTCCTTTTACAGCTGGCTCACCAATTACAAGCTGGATAGGAACAAGCGATGTTAAAAAGATATTTGCATCGTTTTGAATCTCGCTGTCAAATTTTTGTTTGTATTGGCTTTGTCCACTTGATCCGTCGAAACCCCATTTAGATATTAAATATAAGTTATGTAGTGTTTCTGGACTTTGAATTTCAATAACTTCCCTTTGAAAATCTAATAAACGAGAAATAGTATGATCTAACAATGCTTGTAGCTTAATCTCAGCAGAAGTTGAAGTAATGTTTATATGTTCTTTACTAGGATAACAAGTTTTCTTGATATTTTGTATTGTAGAATACGATGGAAACCTAAATTTATCCTTAGATCTTATTATATTATATTGATGGCGGGTGAGCTTAGCATCAACAATCATCGAAAGAGCTTCGTCCCCTGAAAGTTTTAATTGATTTTGTACATATTGTTTTAAAGCAGTTTTATATTTTTCAGCTATCATGGATGATATTGATGTTATTTCTTGTACGAGTTTGGAAGTTTGCACTGATCCTGATGAACGTAAACTCATTTGCGCGGCATAAGATAATTCTTCTGTAGAATATTTATTTCGCAAATTTTGTGTTCTTCGTCGCTTGGTTCGTTCAGAGCAATTAATAAAACTTTGTTGAGGACGACCAATCAATTTCTGTTTATTTAGACATTTCGGGAAAGATATTGTGCCTTCAAGCCATGTTTTATTTTTTGCAATAAATCTGTCTTTCTTCCTATTTGATTCTAACCATCTTTTTTTGAAGTCGGATGTAAAACGTGAAAGTCTCTTATGTAGATCAGGAAGACTGGATACTGGACAACATGTACGTTTAATGATATCATTTTTAAGATACTCAATTTTACTTTCTAATTTGATATTGTTAGATTGTTCTAATATTTCAAATAAATCTCTTCTTAAAATATTTAATTCTGTTAAGTCCGATCCTAGAGAAAAAAAAAATATAATCATGAAAACTGGTTTAATAAAACAAAATTGTAAAGAAAATTATAAATAGAATCCGACCAAAATTGATGAAACCGAAACTTTCATGAAATCCTAAAAATGCCATATGTATAATACGCGCGCACGTATATACTTTTTTTTAATAGATATCATATTTAATTATTAAAATAATAATTACACACATTATCACAGAATTCTATTATCACAACCTGTAATTTCGGTTGGGCTCTAGGCCAAGTTTCGGTTTTCGGTTTCGGTCAAACTCAATAGGATTGTAATAGTAGGACTGTGATAATATGTGTAATTATTATTTTAATAATTAAATATTATAATATTTATAAAGAAAAAGTGTATAGTATATACATATATGTGAGCGTGCATACTACTGCATACATATGGCTTTTCTAGGATTTCCATGAAAGTTTCGGTTTCGATTTCGGTTGGACTCTAGTTATAAAATATTAAATAACTTTAAAAGGCACACGAAGGCGCAATATTTTCTTTCAGGATATTATAGGCAAATAAACGTATTAAATAACAAAAAAAAATTCATAGCCGGGAGATGCCGGGAACAATAATAAATATAAAAAAATCTCTGATGTTCTAGTAAGAAGTTTACATCAAATTAAAACAATGTACTACTTGTTATAAAAATAAGAAGTAAAACTTAACTATTTATATAAATATATAATTAAAATACCTGGAGATATCGTTTTCATGCTGGAATGATCTGGGAAACTTTCAATTGTGAGATATATTGTAATATGAAGTGACAACGTATCTTACATAAAGCTATAAACGGTTTGCTTAAAGGTTAACTTTTGATAAATAATAACAATGACAGCAACAATAAAAATGACAAATATGTATCAGAAACGTACATATGGATATGTTTTCTATTAATTGTATGTACATAACATGTTTTGTTTATGGTTTTAATTTTCTTACTTATGGCCACGTTTTAGGCGAAATACCCCACTGTGCGGCGCCACCTCCACCGTCCAAACCGGCATCTACGGCGCGTTCGAATCGTCGACGCAGATCATCCCTCGAATCTTCTAATCGCGCTATTCGAGCCACCAGAGCGCTCACGACTTCCGTGTTTCCTCGCTCCTCAGGTTGTCTGACTCGACACCTCTCCCGCAAGAGCCGGAGACACTCGTCGCATCGTCGTCCCCACGCGCGGTACCCATCCGCGTTGCGGACGTCAGCGGCGAGCAATTCGTCGCACTCCTCCCGCATGTCACCCAAAAGGGTCTTTCACCCTCGGGAACACTGAACTTCACTCGATCGAAAAGACGACGAGACTTGTGGGTTTGAAGCCTACGTATCCTCTCTCCTCCATCCACCGTCTGATAATAAAGATAATACTCGAGCGGCAGGTAACGCATATAATCGTTTGCCCTAACGGAGTATGCCATCGTCGTCTCTATCCACGCTCGCTCGCGCGCAGTTCGCGCCCCGATCTCCCTTCGCAAATGATGAGTCGCCAGATTCCATCGCGCGTCCTCCTTCGCCACCGACGCGCACACGTTTGACGATAACGCGTCGACTCTCGCCGATTCGTCGTCCGAATCGGACGAGAACTTGGGCATGAACTTGTAACAGCGCAGTTCGTCGTCCGATTCCTCGGACGAGTAATAACGGCGATCGTTCATTCGCGAGTGCGCATCGCTAATGCTACATTAGCGCCGCTAACGCGTCAAAATCAACATAAATGTCATCACCTACGCGTATCGTTATTCTTTCACTCATTATTTTATTATAGCAATACGTCCGTTGCAATCGGCGATCGGCGATTTCGATTTCGCAAAAAATCAGATATCTCGTTACGTCGATCCGCCGCGGATCCTCATTCCTCCAGATGAGCGCACAGTGGATCGAAGCATAGGGAAAGTCGGACATTGGCATTAAATCAATTACAACAAGACAAATAATGCATTTTTAATTAACTCACACACAGTTTTATAGGTTTTTGGGGTCGCTGATTACGATTCTGCTGTCAAAATTACTATTTGACAATTGACAGCTGTCAATTGTCAAAACCATTGTCGACTTTTAAATAATACGCGATTGTCCCTGAACCACTTTGCGTATAAGAATTTTTGGGAACGCTGAGTATAATTCCGATTACAAAATTTCGATTTGACAATTGACAGCTGTCTTTAGACACAGTTGTGTGCGATTATGCGACGTCTTTTGCTACTTTGGTAGAATTGCGTTGATGAACCGTTAGACTACTCATTTAGTGTTTACTCGCATATGTATCTATTCGGAAGTAATGGAGGTATTTATTTCGATATCATGGTATTTATATACATGAAATGAAACGTCTGTTATTAGCCTACAAAGTTGTTCGTAGTTACCAGAGTCTACCACGTGGAGGTAACAGTACGTTTTTAGACTCCTTTGGGGTGCTTGTTTTCCGTGAGTCCCCTTGCCTCTCACGAATCGGGGTATTTGTTTTCCGTGAGTCCCCTTTCCTCTCACGGATCGGGGTGCTTGTTTTCCGTGAGTCCCCTTGCCTCTCACGAATCGGGGTGCTTGTTTTCCGTGAGTCCCCTTGCCTCTCACGAATCGGGGTGCTTGTTTTCCGTGAGTCCCCTTGCCTCTCACGAATCGGGGTGCTTGTTTTCCGTGAGTCCCCTTGCCTCTCACGAATCGGGGTGCTTGTTTTCCGTAAGTCCCCTTGCCTCTCACGAATCGGGGTGCTTGTTTTCCGTGAGTCCCCTTGCCTCTCACGAATCGGGGAGTTTACTAGATAAAAAAGCAATAAAAATGATAAAATTTATAATAACAATTCTAATGTTTCATCGTACAATTCCTTTCTTTTAGTCACAACAAGTTTTGGTCTGAGGCTAGAAATTAGAGGATCTGACGTAATCAACAGATGATGCAAAACATCCTCGTTAGTTGCTCTTCGATTGATTTTTCGCGAATGATTTTCGCGGTATTATCGGAATTCTTTATTTCTCGCTTCACTAGCTTCTTCTGATAGCTGTCCTATGGTGACCCCTTATTTTATCTCAGCCCAAAACATCTCAGCAAAAATATCTCGTCTATAATATCTCAGCCATTAATATCTCAGAGCAAAAATATCTTGCCGTAATAATGTATCGAACAAAAATATCTTAAGCAATAATGTATCAAACAAAAAATATCTCAAGCAATAATGTATCGAACAAAAATATCTCAAGCAATAATATGCCAGCCAATCCTACTACTGCTGCTGAACTTGTCGTCCCTCAGGAATATTGCTTTACAAAAAGTAATGATTTATTTTTACAACAAGATGTCAAGGTTATAACTGCCAAAGAAATGATCGGCTTCTGACATTTACTACAAATAACAATATGAATATGTTGCGGTCTAGTAGAGTTATGTATGCTGATGGTACATTCAATACTGTACCTAATATATTTTACCAGATGTATAGTATACATGGTGCTGTTGAGGACAAAGTATTGCCGTTAGTTTTCGCGCTAACTACTGGTGAAACACGAAAAATTTATTCTACATTATTGGACGAGTTAAAAGCTATAGAGCCTGATGATCATAATATAATGATCAGAACCCACGGTTCACCCGCCAACAGGGAACGTGAGCTGGGATTAGACCGTCGTGAGACAGGTTAGTTTTACCCTACTGATGACCAGTCATTGCGATAGTAATCCTGCTCAGTACGAGAGGAACCGCAGGTTCGGACATTTGGTTCACGCACTTTGGTCGAGCGGCCGGTGGTGTGAAGCTACCATCCGTGGGATTATGCCTGAACGCCTCTAAGGCCGTATCCTCTCTAGTCAAAGGTGGCAATGATATCTCTAGGAGTCTCGTGAGTCGAAAGGCTCAAAACAATGTGACACACTACTGATTTATTATATTATGATTATTATTTGTATATTCAGTTGATTAGAATAATTTAATATCAATGTATGGCTGTTCATAAAATGTGATACTAATTAAATGTTAATTTTGTCGCCACGCGTGGAAAGTCCACGTATGTACTTTGAAGGCATACTATGTGTCTAGTTGATATTTTGTAATAAAAATTTGTAAGATGTAATTCATTACAATGATATTGTGTAATATAAATTGTATGATGTAATTTCCAAGTTAGTTATTGTCAGAGATATTCTTGTAGGAGTGATTTTTGTACGATACATTATGGTAAGGAGATATTTTTGGACTGAGACATTTTGGACTGAGATATTTTTGGACTGAGACATTTTGGATTGAGATATTTTTTGACTAAGACATTTTGGATTGAGATATTTTTTCCGAGACTTTTTTGTATGAGATTATTTAGGAGAGTCATTTTGACTGGGAACCCTGTCCTATCGGGACCGTAAAGTGAAAAATAATTGCTTCTCCGTGCATAAGCAATTTGTGGACCGAAACAGGCATGTAATACCAACCGAACATAGAAATGCATTGCTTTGCCGTTTCGAGAGCAAATTCCCCGAATTTTGTGGCATTTACTTGTTCTCCACAAGAAATAGCTTGCAAAATAATTGCAAACCTTTTAATTAATTCTTTGTCCAAACCAGTAATTTTGGCTGATATTTCAAATTCATTGAAAACTCGTCTAGCCGTATTTCCATCGTGCGTTAATCCAAATCCTTGTTTTACGACATCTATTAACAAGCCTAATTTTTCTTTAAATTCTTGCTGTATTTTTCTTTTTGTCTCTTCTCGTTGATTTTTATGATTAGCATCGCGGACACTCCATCTTTTGAACTGTAAATTGTATGCAACGTGAAGCAAATATTCCATACAACGAATTCTCGCATGAAGGCTTGAAACACCAAAATTATATAAATTGACATTAATTTCTCGTGTTACAACCTTGTTGAGGTCGTTCATCTGTTTGGGTGTAGCCAAACACAGAGGACATGTCGCACAAGATGATGTGTTTGATATTGCTGAACATATTTTCCCATCAATCATGGTTAAAAGCATTTCGTGCTCAACAATCACATTTTCATACACTGTTGGTACTAAACTCTTAATTTCTTCTTCCATTCGATCATATTCTTTTTTCGATATTTCAGTATTTTCGTGAACGAATTCAAATCGAATGGGTCGACAATATCGATTGGATGATGGATTTTCATTTTGTCAAATAATATTAGTGGATTGAGACAATTTAATAGGCACGAAACTCGTCATTAAAACTGAATTATCTGTTTGCAATAGGTTTTCATCGTGAAACCTTTGCTTATACATGCTCTGATTCGAAGCCCCGTCAAAACCCTATTTACTAATTAATTGTAAGCGTGTTTCTGGTTCGAACTGAATCTTACATGCACTTAAAAGTCTTATGACCGTTAAATTTAAAATTGATTGCAAATTTATTTGAACCAATGTATCCGTAATCATTACTTTATCTGATGGAACGTAACAATCTTGCTTAGCTTTTTGAATTTGGTAATAAGATTGCCATTGATTATTTCCTTGTTCAATGCAAGTTTGTCTCAGATTTTTGTACTGCGCTTTGGAAAGATCAAGACTAACTATCGTACCTAAACATTTTTTTTTTGGAAGCAAAGGTGTTTCGATTTTATTCTTACAGAAATCCCGTACACGCTTAATATCATTAGGGTGATTAATCAAATGATCGATAACCGTTGCGAGATCTGAAAAACCCTCACTCGCTAATTTCAGTTTCGCTGCTATCAGAAGAGCTTCCCCTGAATTTTCTTCCCGTAAAGTCTGGGTTAATCTTCTCTTATGCCTATTACTTACTTCACTGAAAGGTTTTTTTTGCAAAGGTGTCGACGATAACTTTGCAGGATTAACAATTGAATTGTCTGCAATTTCAAAACTCTCTGTTAGCCAAGACTTGTATTTGGCTTCAAAAGTTTTCAAATTTCTTCCACATTTATGCCATCGAGTACTTAAATTTGTACAAAATAGTCTTAAACGAGTTTTTAATTTATTTTCAGCAGTCTCAGACAAGCGAACATTAAGATGTTGAATTACAAAATTAAGAAACGTATCATCATAATTGATACCATTTTCAGAATTCCTTAAATAACAAAACAAGTCATTGTTTATTATTGACGTCATATTTTGAAAATATAAGTAAAATTAAAATGATGATAAAGAGGAATACACCAAATTAATAACAAAATATATTATTTATTTTTATATTATTTATAAGAGTCAATATATTCATAGAAGAATCGAACAGACGTCTATTCCAAAGACGTGCTAATTGCGTATAGGTTCAATAGTCTCGTCCAGAGATTTGGAGATATCCAAACGAAAGCTGCGTGGTCAAAACAAATGCGGAGTGCTTCCCTTTCTTCTCCTCTTCCCTACGATGCGCGCGGGGTGACATGTGAGACGCGATGAGGACACAGTCGGACGCATAACAAGCGCGCCGAGCGATTGTATGCGCGTGTTTCCCCACTCCAGAAGCACCGTGGGTGTTAAGCCCCTTGCACAATAGGCAATAGCGATAGCGATAGCGACAGCGACAAGGTTGCCGACAAAGCTATACCTTTGTCGGCAACCTTGTCGCTGTCGCTATCGCTATCGCTATTGCCTATTCTGCAAGGGGCTTTAGAGAGCCAAATCTGGCACCATTGTGCGGACATCGCGTATCCCCACTCAACGAATGCCATACTCCTTTTCATATTTTGACGGTATTGCAACATTAGCGACTCGTACATTACATCATTTTTATCGAAAATAAACATAAATTTAGCGTTTTGGAAATGTCTCCTCGTCAGCTACAATAATATGCAATCATAAATGCGGGTTCCCATTTGAAAAATTCAATACAAGCTAAATAGGACTCAAAATATTAAACTCAGGCTCAAATTTTTATTGCTCCATATAATATCCCGCTAACCCCACAACTTTTGTATTGATCTATTTTTCCTAAATTGCATAGTTTTCGAGATAATCGATATTTCAGTACTTTGGGGACATACTCAACAAAAATATTTTTACATTATTCAACGTATCTCGAAAAACCGCAAATTACCGCAGCCAATTCTTGCAGATCTTAGTAGTCCAAGGTTGTCTGAATACCGTACAATAAGTGATTTAGCTATCATTTGTTATCATTTTTTTGTAGGCAGAATTGAAATATAAATTTAAAAAATCTAATTTATAACTTATAACTTTTGATCCGTCAAATATTAAATGATGAAATAAAGAAAAATATCTTGGAAATGCATTTTTCGTTAGTCTCAGACGTAAATAATATCATTCTAAGAGATTGATCGAAGGGCTTAGCGGAGTAAGCATGTGAAATCTGCCCTTGATCATACAGAGCTGACATTAATGTCACAAGTTAGTACCAATATGATAAAACTTTCCACCAAATATTATTTTAAAAAAATCATTTTTTTTTAAGTTATGCAGGGAGAAAGTAAAATAAAGAAATGTATTTTTCTCGAAAACCACTTGACCGATCTTGATGAAAAAAATATATGTTATGTAGACTAATAAAACTAATTAACAAAAAAAATGTCCAAAATGTTTGCCAAAAAAAAACCCCCGAAAAAATTTTTTGAATTTTTTAATATTTTTTTTTAGGGTGATATTTTCGAGGTACCCCTTTGAAATTTTTACGAAAATTTCTCTTAAGTGTCCACTATAACATATATTTTTTTCAATTTTTTTAAAATGGTGGAACATAGTTAAAAATACGAAAATCGTAAGCATCGCGTCACTCCGGCGCACAGTGCAGTGCCATTCCGCGTTGCGGGTGTTCGATGTGACTTTAGTAGCACATATGTACGTCTGCAATTAGCCTATAATATGTATATTTTTTAATTTTTATAGTTTCCAGAGTTTACCACGTGGAGGTTGCAGTACGGTTTTAAACTCCTTATCGGGGTGCTTTTTTAACGTGAGTCCCCTCGCCTCTCACTACGTTTCCGTAAAATCAGAGTGCTCTTTGAATGTAAGACCCCTCGCCTCTCATTACACCCTACACCTACGATTTATTTAATCTTCTTCACTATCACTGTCTATTACTGGAATGTTATTTGTTTTCTTAAACAGATCGCTCAGTATTTCTGCTGGTTTCAAAATTTTCGCTAAATATCTTGCATGAGATAGATAATATATAATTGCAGCAATATGACAGCAGCATCCGATTGTTCGTAGCCCATTAGCGCATTCACATGCGTAATGTGTTACTCCAGAAATTCCTGTGCTGTTAGGTATATACCTTAAAAAACACCGGTATTTTTTGCGAGAAACGTGTCGAGACTGAACTTCAACTTTAAGCACATTTTTCTCACTTTTTACGAATTTGAGATTGAGTTCTCCGTTTTTATCGAGCATTTCCGCCAAATAAGATACCGATTGTGACAGTTGGTAAGATCCTGTGAAAAATATTTTTAAATCTCTTTTAGTCATTTCCGGAAAATCTAATAAGTCCTTAGATGTAATACTTTGGAAAGGAAGTTTTTGTCGAAACCAACCTTTTTTTTCAGCTTCAATAGCTAAAGTATTTTCGACACTTTTTCGAGTATGCATCCTTTGAACAATTTCGTCAAAAGTGTCTACATCGGAGTCAAGTCTTTTTCCAAAAGTATTATTTAAAAAAGACGCTATCTTGAAATAAAGTCCAACGTTAGGCAACAACTTATTATCAATTTTGTGATCTAGAAGATGATACTTTTGTTTTAATACGCCATGAACAGATTCTACTGCCCAACGAATTTTAGTTACAAACCGAGATTGATTTGATTCTTCTGTCGTCAACTGCTTTCGTTTTCCTTTTAAAGCTGGCATCAATACTTTAAATTTTTTTTCTTCCAAATCAGACTTTATATCTCGGAAACCGCGATCAAGAACGAAAGTATCACCTTCTTTTAAGAATTTGGACAAACCATTTGGATCTTCCATGATAATTTTCAAAATGTCTGCATCATTTTGATTTGCAAGAAACGGTCCGACCATATCAACGACATATCCGTCAGTCGCACAGATGGTAAAAGGTTTGCAAAGAGGTACTTTCTTCTGACCAGAGAAAGACTTTCTTTGGTACTCAGAGTTAGTACTTTTTTGATGTCGCGCATACGTACCATCACAAATCAAAAACATGTTTTCTTGGACATCAAACAATTTTTTCGCTATTGTGGTAGTATGATTGTTGATAATATCATCTCTATTTAGAACTTGTAAACCAAAGCGAGTTGGTAAGATGTCTCTTTCAAAAGATTTCATAATACTTCCACAATAATCAGATACTGACTGTTCATATTCTAGTTGAAAGATGGAACTTATCATTTTATTGGAATTACCCGTGCGTAGTTTAAAAAGAAAAACAACTAAAGCTTGAATGACAGAACGCGATTTACTATTTCTTAACGAAGTCATCATATCCTTTAATTCATTAAGATTATCCCATGTCAATCCTGTCAAGATCAGAAGTTGTTTTTCTGAAAAACTACTTTCGCCTACTTGATCAAATAATGTGGAATCACACTTGACAGTAAGAGTTTCCATCATTTTGGACAACTCTGCTACACTAAGACTTGATGTGTTGGAGTGCACTTTCAAAAGACTGAGGTCTTCTTCAAAAAGTCTATTCTTAATTACATGACTTTTACAACACCTGTTGCCAACTGGAATGTATATTTTTCTTTTTAAATATGATTGTATACGAGCTTCTTCAGGAATAACAATCAGATCTTTTCTCGAAGAACAAATGCAGCAATAGTTATGAGTAGAGACTGTTCTTTGGAGAGGAATTTGAATATATTCGATATCCGAAACGTCTTTTTCAGATTTTACTGCAATTTGAAATGTTGGATCCCTAGTAAACTCAACCTGAAGATCTGTTTCACATTCTGGTAATCCGTCGGGGGTTTTTTTAATTTTATAAATAGATAGTCGACATTTATTACATAAAATATCATTGACAGATATAGTTTTATTTAATAAGTTAGAAAAAGAATATGCTTCTTCTGTACTCCTTACTAGTTTTTTTTTACCTCTACTTTTTTTAAGAAAGATGTCGCAACCAGCACATTTTAAGTGCGCGATGGCGCGTTTTAAAGACATCTTATTTATGCAGTCAAAATACACACTAGAAATGATTACGTTCAATTTCTGTGCACAATATAAAAATAAGACTTAAATACGTAAACACAAGTACATATACATAAAGCAATACTAGCTTTAAGGGACAAAACTCAAGTTCTGTACAAAATAAAAAGTATCCGCGACAAAAAACTCCGCTGTAAAGAGATCTAATAAAAGATATCAACAGATCTCAGTTACGGCCAAACCTGTTGCTATATAATGTTCCGTGTTACAACCTGCTGTAGCTGATCTTGCCGGCTAGATCTTTAGTGTACCAAACCAAAACCCATTTTTGAAATTGCAGCGCCTAAGTGTAAGTGGTAGCGCCTAGCGGCGGCGATACATATTACAGTCAATCGCGGTGCACACGGCGCAGTTAGCTTTGTAGCCGCTAGGGGCGCTACGTGCGGATGTAAGTGGTAGCGCCTAGCGGCGGCGATACATATTACAGTCAATCGCAGTGCACACGACGCAATTAGCTTTGCAGCCGCTAGGTGCAGATATATGTATCTACATGTTGTTGATACATATGCAGCATATACTGGTTTTGCAGATTGCAGTTTTTAAATATAAAAATTAAAAAGTATACATATAGTATAGGCTAATTGCAGACGTACATATGTGCTACTAAAGTCACATCGAACACCCGCAACGCGGAATGGCACTGCACTGTGCGCCGGAGTGACGCGATGCTTACGATTTTCGTATTTTTAACTATGTTCCACCATTTTAAAAAAATTGAAAAAAATATATGTTATAGTGGACACTTAAGAGAAATTTTCGTAAAAATTTCAAAGGGGTACCTCGAAAATATCACCCTAAAAAAAATATTAAAAAATTCAAATATTTTTTTCGGGGGTTTTTTTTGGCAAACATTTTGGACATTTTTTTTGTTAATTAGTTTTATTAGTCTACATAACATATATTTTTTTCATCAAGATCGGTCAAGTGGTTTTCGAGAAAAATACATTTCTTTATTTTACTTTCTCCCTGCATAACTTAAAAAAAAAATGATTTTTTAAAAATAATATTTGGTGGAAAATTTTATCATATTGGTACTAACTTGTGACATTAATGTCAGCTCTGTATGATCAAGGGCAGATTTCACATGCTTACTCCGCTAGGCCCTTTATTTGATTGTATGCAATGTACTGGCAATTCATTATCGATTTAAAATAGGCTAAAAAATTTCACTTTCACAAATGTGCAACCTTGGGGTCAAAATTGGCATAATAAACTTACTTTATATGTAATAATTGAATATATTTCAATTCTATAAACATTGGTTGATGATAATTTATTTTAAAAAGTTGATAATTTAGCCTTTTAATTTTCTACCCAATGTCCGCTTTTTCTTAACGCTCGATCCACTGTGGAGCGGTTCGCTGATTCTTACGATCGGTTTCATTTCTCTCACCAAGATCCAATTTTTACAAAGTTCTACGTACTCGTTGCTCATACCACGTTAAAAATAAAAAAAACAACAGTAACTTAATCCCGTTCCGATCCGTTCGCACCACTCGCTCTCTCGATACATCTGTCCGTCCGCGTCACCGTTTGCCGCGCTGCCGCGCGCCTGTTCAATTTATACTCGTTCGTTATCTCAACGGAGGATGTACCCACAGGATACACTCTTTCCCGGAAAAACGACAACCACTCGCCGCATCCTCTAAAAAAAATTAAAGGAGGAAATGACGAGAGTGACCTCGAACGAGTTCGGACGCGCGTTAAAAAATAATCGTGAAACGTACAAATCGGGTGAACGAAGAGAGCAGTCTCGTCTCTCTATCGCTCTCTCTCGATACGCCGGGACGAGTCGGAAAACCGCGTCCGGCCCGTTAAGACAAAGAAGCGCGCGACGCCTCGAACGGATGGATGCGCGCGCCGCCGCGACCGACGACGCGACGCTCCTTTTTCGAGAAACACGCGCAATTTTTCCGCGCGGTCGATAACGCGGCGCTCCCTTTTTGCATTTTTTTGGGAGCGCGGTCGGTAAAGCGAAACTGCCCGCCCCGAGCGCCCCCTCGAAACGCCGCGGTCCCCCCGCGTCGACTTTCCCCGGAACTTACGTTCCCGCGTCAAAATACTAGTAAATAGCCGAGGGACTTTCCCCCGGAACTTTTCTTCCCCGCGTCAAAATACTAGTAAATAGCCTAGGGACTTTCCCCCGGAACTTTCCTTTCCCGCGTCGCGCTCCCCCCTCGCCCGGCGAATACTAGTAAATCTCCTCTTGACTTTTCCCCCCGCAGGTCCCCTCTTCGCTGACCCTTAACACCGTCCCTCGCCCCCCTCGCCCACTTCTTACGGCATTTCCCCCGCGGCAGCGAGGCACCCCCCGACCCCCCTAACCGCAAGCCTGAGGACCGGAGTCGCCGTTACCCTGCTACTTATATATAACTAGCTTTTGAGCCCGCGCAAAGCGCGGGCTCAAAAGCTATTTCTTTTTTTTTTTGTAAATTCCTTTATTAATCATCGCCCAAATCACCTTTACATTCTGTACTTGTAATTTTTAATGATTTTTATTTATATAAAAAATTAGGATATTAAAATGGTGGACTTCCACACCACCCTTGAGGTTCCACCTATTGGTGCGTTAGGTTTTTTATAGTAGACCTTCGCCTTAAGCCCTATTATATTACTTCTCATATTATTTTCTCGCATAGCGCAGAATACATTTTGATAGTAATCACTGCGCGTTGCGCAGAATGCATTTTAGCTGCAATTATTGTGTTACGTCCAACCCCAGGATTAAGATAAAGAAAACTGGGAAGCGAAGGAAAGGCTAACCAGAGGGGTAGGGGTAAGGAAGGACGCAACCAGATACTTACAAATATCGCTCGCAGGTACACGCTCTGAGGCGCGTGGCGCGAGCCGAACGCACTTACGATGGCTCAGGAAGGGTCAACGTCCGTAGAGACGGTAGTACTCCTTCCGTGAGCGGTGCGATCGTCGGTCCTCTTTTGAGTCAGGGAATTTAATCCCTTTAACTCGGGATCGGACCTCGTGTGACTTTAAGAGGGAGATAAGGGTGAGGTCTTAAATTAATGAATAAACGAGGATATTATTAACATAGCTATTTATTCTTAATCAACATAAAAAATAAAAGGGTATAATCTAATATGAAATTTACATGAATTTGGCAAAAATGTGTTGTCTGATATTACTAACATAATAAAAATCTAACAACAAATTGAGTACAATTAAACGGAATGAATGTGCGAGTGTGAGGTGAATGTATATGGGTGGATCGCGGGTGTTACATTGGTTCGGAGGTGATCGGGCAGGATTTTTAAAGGGGAACCTAATTGAAAATATACACCCTGCCCGCTATTATTACATTGGAGTCGAGTAAAAAGAAATAAAAAAAATAATCTACATAAAGTTAACTACGGTGTGGAGTGTAAATGGTGATTGATACGAATTATAACTGCTATAAAGAGGGACTTATTCTAAAGTAATTATCTCGGCGTCATCTAGATCGACGGTCGAGGCGGTGGAAGGAGCGGGGGAAGGTGGGCGTTGGAGGATTGGAGGGGGGTTGGGTCTGACGGGGATGATTCTATACGGGGCTACCCGGCAAACGAGACGAGGCCCCCAAGTACGGGGCGACAGCGGTCCGTCCGGCAGAGTTCTAGGAGGGGGAACGGCGAGTTGCGGGGCAGGCCGACCTTGCTCCTCTTTCCGCGCCCGCTTATCCTGACGTCTCTTCAAATGTTTCGCGGCGTTCTTGGATTTTTTACAGAAACCGTTCGAATTCACTAAAAGGTAGCGGATTGTTAGTTCTAAAGGGGGTTAATCGCAGGGTCGTCACCTCTTTTAGTTGCCGACCCGGAAGTAGCGGCTAACCCAGAACGACAAACTACCTCCTATCCACCGACACTCGGCTTGCGCAGAACAGCAAAAACCATCCCTTGTACACCGACCATTATCCCTTGTCCACCGACCATTATCCCTTGGGACCATGAATCGATTAACTCGGCACCATAAATCGGTTAACTCGGGACCATAAGAGCCGCTCTGAATCCACCGATCATCGGGTGACACGAGACCGCAAAGTCACTCCGAATCACCGCCAATACTTGAGACAACGGGATGACCGAGAGACTTCCCAACGCGAGAATGAATTTGCAAAACAAGACCGGTATCCGCGTATATGTGTATATATTTTTGAGACTTACTACTTGCAGATTACGGGGATTACGGGTGGGAGCGCCTCCTTTGCGAATGTGGCCTAGTTGGAGGATGAGTCGAGCGACTGAGGTGGTGTCGGATTCTCTTGTGCACTGACTCTAAGGCCGGAAACGTGGTTGCAGAAAAATTAACAAGACTAAGGCTTGAGACGCTTGAAGAGAGTCGGAAGCTTTCTTGACGACGAGTGTCGCAACGTCAGGGTTTATATAGGAAAATGGAAGGGATGGGTTTCGTGTGGGATGTGTCTGGTTTTCATTTTGGGAACTTCTGGTTGGAAAGATGCTTCTAATTTTTATCTGGAGGATTTCTTATTGGGCGAGACGTTTCTCACCCAAGGGCCAGATCTTAAGTTTTCGCCTATCCTAGAAAGCTAGAGACGGTTATCGATTTTTCCGGTTTTCCATTGGTGAGTCCCCTCGTAAGGCCTCCACTGTCTTATCGGGGGTGCAATCCAGCGATTCTTCCAGTGACTCATTTGCTTCCGACTATCGCCGATTCTCTTTTATTAGGGTCCCTTATTTGTCCCGCGACCCTGTTCCAATGTTGACGGACGATGCATATCCTTCTAATCTTAATTGTAGTCTTATCACAAACAGAAACCTCCCCCATGTGCCCTTAGATTCCTAAAACCACGTTTTAGATTTCGTCTCTGTTTGTCGGACATTGCGCGGGTAGTTTTGGCATAGGCGCATGATGCAATAAAGATCCCAAGTAAACTCCATTTGGGATTAACCCCCCTTTTTGGCGCGTCGTGTCGCCGGGTTATAGTTAAGGGCTAGACTAACTTGATAATATTCCGATCGCGTATGCCCCGTCTGTCAATATTCCGTCACCTGGAAGGTTGCTTTTTAGTTGCCCAAACAAATAGCTAGCAGATAAAAAAAAAGGAATGTGAGGAGATCAAGACTTACTCTCGGATCGATAACCGTCCGCGCTTTGTTTATCTATCATAATCTTACGTCCTATCTTAGACCCATAGGAATTTCCGCGAAAAAGGGAAATCGTGGAGTTCGCGGGACGTAACAATTGCGCCAATTGCAGAATGCATTTTTGTCTCTCTCTATTTTACTCTCATCTATTAATTTAGGATAATATGTATTTTTTTCCCTCTGAATGATAAAATAATCACTGCGCACTGCGCAGAATGCATTTTGTCTGCAATTACTGCGCCAATCGCAGAATGCATTTTTGTCCCTCTCTATTTTACTCTCATTTATTAATTTAGGATAATATTTATTTCTTTTCCCTCTGATTGATAAATTAATCACTGCGCACTGCGCAAAATGCATTTTGTCTTCAATTACTGCACCAATCACAGAATGCATTTCTGTTGATAGTATTGGTAGTGTTGGTAGTGTGCAAACCTACGTATCATGTATACTCCATGGTCAGCTAAGACCTTCCAGTGACTCGCACGCATGTAAGTTCCGACAAGCAAGACTGAATATATAAAGTGCCCGATAGTAAAGAATCTCAAGCGTGTCAATTGAACACTCGATACTTCCCCGACTCACATTCCAACAGGTTATGGGCCCAGGCGCGGCATAGAACGTGAGTAAAATAAAGCGAAAGGAGACAAGGCAAAGTACAGGTTAGAAAGACACGAGGCGGACATCCGACGATGGCACATATGGCCACCAGGATCGAGCTCCTCACGAAGGAGAATTACAACACGTGGCGATTGCAAGTAGAAGCCCTACTGACGAAGCACGACACGTGGGAGTACGTCAGCGGAGAGAAACCACGTCCACAGGTAGCGGGAGGAGATCGCTCGAGTGAGGCGGCCTTAAAGGCATGGAAAGCCGATGACAAGAAGGCCAAGTCGGACCTTATCTTGTCCATAAGCCCCCCGGAACTTTCAAACGTGAAACATTGCGAGACGTCGCGAGACATACCTATGGCTCAAGCTGGAGTCGATATATGCGTCAAAGGGCCCCTCCAGAAAGGCGACGCTATTCAAGCAATTGGGGCGCCAGAAGATGCAGGAAGGCGACGACGTCCGCGAGCACGTGGCGAGATTCTTCGAGGCAGTCGACAAACTAGCCGCCATGGATTTCGAGATCCACGAAGAACTACAAGGATTCTTACTTTTGAACAGTCTGCCAGATAGCTTCGAAAATTTCCGTTGCGCGATCGAATCTAGAGATGAACTGCCTAGGATAGACGTCCTGAAGGTCAAGATCATCGAGGAAAGCGATACACGGAGCCAAAAACAGAAAGAGACCGAAGCTGGAGCGCTGATGGCAAGCCGAGCGCCACGAAAACGCACACTCAAGGGGACACATACGCGGAACACGCCCGACGACAAAAAGGCGGTAGAAAGTAAACCAAAATTTAGATGTTTCAGATGCCAGAAAATCGGACACAGAGCGATCGAATGTCGATGGAAAGGAGGTCCATCGAACGAATCGGCCAGGCTCGAGGAAAAAATCTACTACATACAAGAAGTGGTGCCTCGATAGTGGAAGCACGTCCCACGTGTGCAGAGATAACGAAAGGTTCGAGGTCACGGAACGCAGCAGAACGAGACTGAACCTGGCGAATAACTCGACGACAGAGGTCCGAGCCAAGGGCGAGGTAAAATTGCTAGTTACCGACGGCGAACAAAACAGGTCGGTAATCCTCCAAAATGTCCTCCTTGTTAGCGATCTGAGAACTAACCTCATGTCCGTTTCTAAAATAACAGATAGAGGCAGAAAAGTGATATTCACTAAGACGGGCGCGATCGTGAAAGACTCCAATGGCGAGACAAAGATGGTGGCTGACCGCGTGGGAGACTTATATTATATCCGCGAGCCGGAAGAGCGAGCCAGCACAGCCACAGTTCGCGGGGATCACGAAAGGCTAAAGCTATGGCACCGTCGATTAGGCCACCTAAATGCCAGAGACGTCAAGCAGATAGCTAAAAACGAAAGGCAGAGCGGCGTGAAGGTGAACAGCGGCGAAACCCTACAACAATGTGCCGTGTGCTCACGCGGAAAGATGGCTGCCAAACCGTTCAACTCCAGAGAGGAGAGGTGCAAGGAAAAACTCGGCATTGTACACTCCGACATATGCGGACCCATGAGGGTGAGATCAGCGGGAGGGGCGAGATATTTCGTCACCTTCATAGACGACTACAGTGGTTGGTGCGAGGTGTATTTTCTAAAGAGCAAAGACGAGGTCTTTCGCAGGTTCAAGGAGTTCAAGCAACTCGTAGAGACTCAAAGTGAAACACCTTCAGACAGACAATGGCCGAGAATACTGCTCAAGAGAGTTCGACAGGTTCCTGAAAGAAGAAGGCATACAGAGAAGACTAACAGTCCCACACACGCCCGAACAAAACGGCGTGGCTGAGAGACGAAACAGGACACTTGTGGAGATGTCAAGGTGCCTTATAATAGATTCTGAGATGCCACCTTACTTTTGGGCAGAGGCAGTGGCCACGGCAAACTATCAGAAATAGAAGCCCGAGTAGAAGCTTAGGAGGACATAGCCCGCATGGGCTTTGGCATGAGAAGATACCGAACTTTAGCCACCTAAGAGTCTTCGGCGCGAGAGGGTTCGTGCTGAACAAAACACCCGGAAAGGGGAAGTTCGATGAACGATCAACTGAGGGACGCCTCATAGGCTATGCGCAACAAGCCAAGACATACAGAATATGGCTGAAGCGCTCGAGAAAAATCATAGTGGCGGGGGATGTCACATTCGACGAGACGGCCCCCGACAAAGGAAAGAAATCAACTGAGAGAGAGTTCGAAGAGCCAAACGATCGAAAAGGCCCGAGGTACCAAGATCACTACCGTGAGGAGAAAAAGCCAACGGCAACGGAGAGCGAGGGAGACCCCGACGACAGATGGGCTGAAATAGAACGTAGCTCCGTCGAGGACCCACCGAAGAGAGGACCCGGGCGACCGAGAATCGTACGCCTCGGAAGTCGAGGACGGCCCAAGAAACATTATCACCCACACAAACCACGAACCAACAGTGAGAGCGAGGAAGAAAGCGATCCGTCGGTTTGCAGTGAAGAAAATGATAAGAGGAGCCACCCGAGCACCGAAGGCGGCGAGAGAGGAAAAGCAAGAGACGTTAGGACGCGCAGCGAGGCAAGCACGGAAGACTCGGAAGACTACGTTTTTGATGACGAACGACGACGGCGCAGCACAAATGTGCAACATTGCCGAGGAGATAACATGCGCAACTGATATTGACGTTGAAGCGGCCATGAACGGCCCAGACGCTGAGGAATGGCGGAAAGCCATCACGGAAGAGATACAATCGCACTTGGAACACGACACATGGAAGATGGCAAGGAGACCCATCGACCAAAATGTCATCGGATCGAAGACGGTCCTAAAGAATAAACACAGAGCGGACGGATCGCTGGAACGACGGAAGGCAAGAATCGTTGCGAAAGGATTTACCCAACGCCTAGGATTCGATTTCACCGAAACATTCGCCCCGGTGGCCCGGCTCGAATCGGTGAGACTAGCAATGTCGCTAGCCGCTAAATTGAACATGAAAGTCTTCCAAATAGACATAACGACAGCCTACTTACATGGCACAATAGAGGAAGAACTCTACATGGAACCGCCAGAAAGGTTAGAAGAAGCCTTGCACGACATCATCAAGAGGAACAAAGACCTCAAGGATAAGGCGAAGAAAATGCTAAAAGCATTGAAAGCTGGAGATCGGGTATGCCGTCTGCTGAAGGCAATATACGGACTTCGACAATCAGGAAGACGCTGGCATAAGAAACTGAATAAGAAACTGAAGGACCTGGGACTAAATCCCACAAATGCGGACCCCTGCGTATTCTCATCGAGAAGAGGGAAGAATCTAATGATCCTTCTCGTTTACGTAGACGACATACTGCTTGTGTCGAATGATGAATCCTGGGTCGAAGAAATCAAACGAGGATTGAAGAACGAACTGAAGATCAAGGACTTAGGCCTCGCCCACTACTGTCTGGGGATCGAAATTAGCCAAGGAAAAGGAAAAGTCACTCTATCACAGAAACGATACATCAGCGAACTTCTACGGAAGTACGGAATGGACGAGTGCAATGGACTGACCACCCCGTCCACCCCATCAGATTTGAAGAAGATGCAAGCGAAGCAAGAAGGAGAAGATCGAGAGAAAGCTAAACGATACAGGGAGTTAGTAGGCTCCCTACTATACCTAGCCGTAGCCACCCGGCCCGACATAGCGCACACCGTCTGCGTCTTAGCGCAGTATAACGACAAGTCAAACAACCAACACTGGGGAGCAGCTAAACGGGTGTTAAGATATCTGCGACACACAATTAATTACTCTTTAGTTTTCAGCGAGTCCACTGACGGCAACTTGACTGGTTTTGTGGACGCAGACTGGGGGAACTATCCGGGTGACCGGCGGTCGTATACAGGCTACGCTTTCCTTATGAGCGGAGCGGTCATCAGTTGGAAGTCGCAGAAGCAACGGACGCCAGCGTTATCTTTAACCGAGGCCGAATATATGGCCTTGACTGAGGCCGCAAAGGAGGCGATGTTTCTGCGTGGATTCCTGCGAGAACTAGGATTCAGCCAGGAAGCGAGCACAACCCTTCGCTGCGACAATCGCGGAGCCAAAATGCTGGCGGAGGACCAGGCGTTTCACCCAAGGACGAAACACATAGACATTAGACACCACTATATCAGAGACGTGATAAAACAGGGGAACATTAGTTTAGTACACGTGCCGACCGAACAAATGTACGCGGACGTATTAACGAAACCACTATCAGCATCTAAGCATTATGAATGTATCAGTAAGCTGGGCCTAAAAGAATAAACATTTTACGTCCGGTTTGAGGGAGGGTGTTGGTAGTATTGGTAGTGTTGGTAGTGTGCAAACCTATCATGTATACTCCATGGTCAGCTAAGACCTCCCAGTGACTTGCACGCATGTAAGTTCCGACGAGCAAGACTGAATATATAAAGTGCCCGATAGTAAAGAATTTCAAGCGTGTCAATTAAACACTCGATACTTCCACCGTCCATCCCGACTCACATTCCAACAATTTCTGTTCTTCTCTATTTTACTTTCATTTATTAATTTAGGATAATATGTATTTCTTTTTGCTCTGAATGATAAATTAATCACTGCGCACTGCGCAGAATGCATTTTGTCTGCAATTACTGAGCCAATCGCAGAATGCATTTCTGTCCCTCTCTATTTTACTCTCATTTATTAACCCTTAAACACATACTGTCCAGTCAGTACCATCAATACATAACGTGGGTATGCCATACCCGACTCGCGTATTTCAACTGTAACTTTGCGTCCTGTGCATCAATTTTAACTTCTTTTTTTTTTTTTAAATTGTGTGCCAGACTGTAAGGAAGAAGACCATGTAAATTATATTGTGATTTAACGTTTATCTTCAAAGATTGTTGCGAATCGAATTAATGAATATTCGCGAAAATGAATATTCTTCGTGAAAGCGAATATTCTTCGAGATCGTTCGAGTGGCTCCAAACCGCGACGGTTTACTTCCCCCCCTTTTTTTGGTGTTTTCGAGCAAACGGCCACAGGGTTTCTCGCGTGATCGCAGCACCGCGACCAATAGTCGATTCGCTAGATGATTTGGAGCCAATCAGCGTTTCTTACGTCGCCGAATTCCTCGCGGCCTAACGCGAAGCTCCGGTCGCGATCCCTTGCCTGCTCCGGCCGGGACGGGCAGTGAGCCATCATAACTCGTACGCGATATTTGTATTTGTCGACGTCGAGAAAACGGAGTAGAATTCAGTATCGAAATAGCGAGTGCGAAATTGAAACGCGCACAGGTCAGACAGTGTAAACCGCTTTTAATAAAGTGACTCTTGTCTCGTTGTACACGAGAAACCTGACTCTTATTTTTTTGTGCTTTCCTCGGCGCGCAGCGCAAAAACGCCGAGCGGTCCACTAACAAAGATATTTGCAAATAAGTCGAATAAAGTCGTAAGAAAATTGTGCAAAAATCATTTTTTCTTTAAAAATTCATAATTTTTTTAAAAAAACCGATAAAGACATTTTACAAACGGATCTTAAAAGTACAGAAATGATAGTATATGAAAAAAAATATGTCACAATTATTTGTTTTAAAAAGTATAATTATTTGACATGGTAAACTTGGACAATTTTTAACTTTTTTGGAGCATTTCAATCACGTGAAAAAAATTCCTGTAATTCTGGAACTAATTTATAAAAACTTTTATTAAGACTTTATGTTTAGTTTTTGCGATTGATAAACATAATTTAAAAGTTAAATTTGGCTTTAAAAACTTTACAACAACAAAATGGCGGACATGAGAACCATACATATATTTAATTATTTTACAAAAATAAGTTAAAAATAATTTAAAATTACAATATAATTTTTTGAAAGTAATTTATTTTTATAAAAAAATGAAGTTTATTATACCAAGCAGAGAGTACATATTTTTGCTGTGTGTATTTTGCACATTGACAATTCGCATTTCAAACATTTATACATCGTATAAATGAAATAACATAACCTGAAATAATCCGTATTGTAAAATTATAACCTCAAATTATCTGATACATTGCGGTAAATAAATAAAATAAAATATTTCAAAAAATTCCACTAACACACAAGGTGGGTATGGCATACCCGAAACAAACTTTCTTATCGTTTTGCTCGGCTTCTACGACGAGTCTGACGCTGCTTCAAATTCGACATTTAAGACAAAACCTCAAAGTTTTTTTACACGCTTGTACCGGATTGCTACCGTCATCCGTTTCGAAATGGCACGTGATTAAAGAACCGACCGGGTATGGCATACCCAACATATGTGTTTAAGGGTTAATTTAGGCTAATAAATATTTTTTTTATAACTATAATATATACTAAATACAATACATGATTCATTACTGGTTCTCTTACATTACTGGTTCTCTTACATTATTGGTTCTCTTCCAATTTTTTTTACATGTCAATTTACAAAATTTCTCGATATACAACATTTTTTGTAAAAGATTTTGAATTTTTTTCAATAAGATGTCCTTGATTGCTGATCTCAACGACCTTAACTTTAACACTATTCCTTTTAGTTGCTCTAGAGAATGCTACATATAGCTGTCCATGAGCAAATAACGAAAAATTATACACTTTATAGCACTCCCCGGTGAATTCTACCCCTGTTTCATATACAATTCTTTGAAATTTGGTCGATTATTTCCCGAATTCGGTCGATTATTTCCTTAAAAATTAGAAAAATTAGAAAAATCGGTTTCTAGAAAATCGGTAGCGAAAAACTATACACTTTATAGCACTCCCCGGGAAATTCTACCCCTATTTCATGTACCCTTGGTAAAAATTCGGTCCACTAACGAATGAGTAGTTCGCGGTCAGACAGACAGACAGACAGACAGACAGACAGACGTCCGGTACTTATATATATACTAGCTGGTTACCCGGGCTTTGCCCGGGAGTCGTTTTTCTTCAAACGACTTTATTTGTGTTTCAATTTCCTTAATCGAAAAAAATTCATTTATCAGTTCGGATACCGATTCCCAAAAAAGATCGGTAACGAAAAATTATACATTTTATAGCACTCCCCGGGAAATTCTACCCGTTTCATATACAATTTTTTAAGATTCGGTAAATTAATTCCCGAAAAATTGGAAAAATTTCTGATACCGGTTTCCAAATAGATTGGTAACGAAAAATTATACATTTTATGACACTTCCCGGAAAATTCTACCCCTGTTTTATATACAATGCTTTGAAATTCGGTCAATTAATTCTCGTGAAATTTGAGAAAAATTCGGAACCGGTTTCCAAAAAGATCGGAAACGAAAAATTAACCACGACATTTTCATCCCCGGAAAATTCTACCCCTATTTCATATACTTTTGGTAAAAATTTGGTCCACTAACGAATGAGTAGTTCGCGTACATACAGACAGACAGACAGACGACGTGACTTATATATATACTAGCTGGTTACCCGGGCTTCGCCCGGGAGTCGTTTTTCTTCAAACGACTTTATTTGTGTTTCAATTTCCTTAATCGAAAAAAATTCCTTTATCAGTTCGGATACCGATTCCCAAAAAAGATCGGTAACGAAAAATTATACATTTTATAGCACTCCCCGGGAAATTCTACCCCTGTTTCATATACATTCTTTAAGATTCGGTAAATTAATTCCCGAAAAATTGGAAAACTTTCTGATACCGGTTTCCAAATAGATTGGTAACAAAAAATTATACACTTTATGACACTCCCCGGAAAATTCTACTCCTGTTTTATATACAATTCTTTGAAATTCGGTCAATTATTTCTCAAAAAATTGGAAAAATTTCGAATACCGGTTCCCAAAAAGATCGGTAACGAAAAATTAACCACGACATTTTCATCCCCGGAAAATTCTACCCCTATTTCATATATTTTTGGTAAAAACTTGGTCCACTAACAAATGAGTAGTTCGCGTACAGACAGACAGACAGACAGACGGTACTTATACATATATATATATATATATATATATATATATATATATATATATATATATATATATATATATATATATTTCTTATTACATAACCGATTAGGTTTATCCCGAAAAAGGTTTATTAATTCAATAATTGCAGGCAAATCATCCGTTACGAGCGTCGCTTTCCCTGGTGACAGGGAGATTATCGGGCAAGCGTTTGTCATAAAAGGCGTTTCTCAACACTCCATTCCAGTAAGGACAGCATCTTTATCGGATGGGTCAGTTAAACAATATTAAACTTATGGTGGAAATTCGGCCAAGAGAAGATCTGTCCTTTTCAAGCGTCGGTCGTGAAAATTCTTAAATTCATAACGCGTTGCAAAAATCGGGCAAGAGCATACGGTACACTAAATTTGTATCGATCAGCTTTGGCGTTAATCGCTGAGGGAATAATAGGACAACACCCAATTAGAAGAAATTTTTGGGGTGTAGCTAAATTACGGTCTTAGACTCCGAAATACGAGGAAATTTGGATTCCTGACCAAATATTAGGTTATTTGGAGATGCGCTGGCCACGAGACACTATCGCTTGAATTATTAACTGAGAAACTAGTCATGTTGTTGGCTTTAGCTATGGTACAAAGAGTACAAACATTTACAAAGATAAGAATCAGCAAAAAAAAAAGTAGATACAGAAATAAGAATAAAAATATTAGATTAAATAAAAATATCAGGTCCAAGAAGAACCCAACCGAGGTTACAGTTACCGTTCTTCAAAGATCAACTGATTTTATGTATGACATAGAACGCTCGGCAGGTATTAGAGGTCAGAATGAAGATAGGTTGTTGCTGACATATAAAAAGCCACATCGTGTTGCGACAACGCAGTCAATTAGTAGATGGCTTAAAAGCGTAATGGCCAAAAGTGGAATAGATGTAGATAAATTTGGCTTACATAATACAAGACATGTCGCTACATCAGCAGCGTTTCGAAGAAAGGTAAACATTGAAACAATTCGAAAAACGGCAGGCTGGACACCGAAATCGAGCGTGTTTGCACGATCTTACAAGCAGCCAGTAATGGAAAATACGAGTGTGGCTAGATTAATTTAGAGCTTTTTACTAATAGCCTAAGTTCTAAGAGTTGTACTCAAATACAAATTGCATCTAACTTTAAACAACAACCTATTGATCTAGAGGACAAGACGATGCAGCATAATTGTACGATCAAACGAACTTACCTAAGTGATGTTCGATTGTGATTATGCTAGTCGTCTTGTCCGAATAGATCAATAGGTAGTAACGCCAGTTGCTCGATCCATCACAGTATTTTAAATTCCCGCTCAAATTTCGTGCCCCATCTATAGAGGGCAGGTCACGATCGAACATCACTTAGGTAAGTTCGTTTGATCGTACAATCTTGCGTCTTTCTTAACTTTCTGTACTTATTGTGGGTGCTATACTTACAATCTCAGCTCCACGGTTTATCTATGATCCAGTGACGCCGAGGTGAACCTGTGAATTATGTTTGATTTCTTTTGGGGCCCCGCTAGATACGGGGCGATGTGCGACGCACGTGTGCAAAGCGCCCGAAGTGTTATTATCTCCGGAACGCTATGCCGGGAGAATTTCTATTCTCCGAATAGTTCCCTTAACAGAGATCGTCTTTGACGACTGATCCGGGTATAACGTTTAGGGATCAAACCCTTGCCCAGAGTCTTGGGCATCCGCTTCGGCGTACTCGGTGGTGGACTCGGTGGATCAATTACCACCAGCGAGGGCGGCCAAGAGTCAGTCTGCGTCTGCTGACACTTCTTCTTCGGCGAGGCTATCTTTTTTGGCAAGGCTATCTTCCTTGACTCGGCTAACTCTGCTAGGCAAAGTTCCCACGAGTGTAATGGCGGTAGGTCGAAGTCAAATGGAGTTAATTTCCACGCTCGAAAAAATTCCACTTCCTTTCAAGACGTGGTTGAAACGTCTCCGACGTTGGCTTGATGAAAAGCCGAGCCCTTGGAGTGGGCGGACTTGGCGCCGGCGCTTGCCCGTGGCCGGAATAGCCACGCTGCTTCCTCTTGCGCGGCAGCTTGCCGAGCGTGCAGGTATTAGTTAGAACCGAAGGCCCGGAGCTCTCTCTGTCACCAGAGGCCCGAAGCACACTTCGTTATGCAGAGGCCTATAAAGCTCGCTCTGTTTAGAGGCCCACCAGGAGCTCGCTCTATAGTTTCGAAGGAACTGTTTTCCGACCTTACAATCTCGATTGATAGCCTGTAGGGCAAAAAGGCGTCTTAACTCGAGAGAAGGTTCTGAAGTCCTCTCAGCGGGTGGTCCTCTTAAAGCTCCCCAGCGTAATCTGGCTCACGCGAAACTGGCCCGAGCGTTAGCTGCCTAGCGGCTGCGCGGCGAACTCGCTGGCGCGTGCGGCGGCTCGGCCGTGCGGCGTGCCCGAGCGGCGGCTCGCCAGGCGCGTAGCATCGCGGCGCGGTGCCCCGTAACGCTGCTATGATTCAATCGCCACACTTATAATAATAGCACTTCTGGTCTAACTTTCTGAAATTACACCTTTACAACAATCACATTATTCTCAACCTTAATTCCGGAACAGCCATATATGTCGTCACACTTTAACGCCGTTTGCGAACAAGATCGTGCCGGCTTATGTCGCACTCGTGAGCGTGACATGCGCACATTGGTTCTCACGTTCGTGCATTTTCATTGTCAAATAATATTGACAGGTAACAGGTAACAGAGTCGAGCAAAACTTCTGACATTTATTTATTTTGTACTTAGAGAAAATAAAGTACATTCCACATTAAAATAAATTATTAATATTGTAAATAATAAAAAAAATCATCTTTGTATTAAAGAGGTTCGATGGCTTCATCGGGGGGAGTAGTGGGACGCGGGGGTTCTGGCAACAGCGCACCAGCGCTTGAAGTAGTGGGAGAGAAGGGGATTGCTCTGATTGGTCGCCGCGTGTATAGTGTGTGCTGCTGTTCACGTCATTCACGACCGTGGCAGTCTAGCAGACGAAAAATCAAGCAATTTATGCTTTAATAATTAATTTTTCTACGAAATGTGCGGTAACCTTCCCCTTTCTTTCGCTCATTTATTTGTAAATTATTAAGTTACATGTGCATATTTTTTGTCTTATTATTTGCATTTTTTCTTGCACTTATTTCATTCTAAAGGTATGCAATATGTTATTTCCCATAAGAACCTATGTTAAAAATGCAGCCAGTTTCATAAAATTTTAATATGTTGTTCTGGAATGCAAAATAGAATTATGTGAATTTTTGGGAAATTTTTCACTGTCCCGTTTTGAAAAAAATTTACTCTAAAAATTGTACTTTTTAAATTTTGGAGTAGATTTTTTTCAAAACGGGACGGTGAAAAATTCCCAAAAAATTCACATAATTTTATTTTGCATTCCAGAACAACATATTAAAATTTCATAAAACTGGCTGCATTTTCTTGTAGCCATCGAACCTCCTTAAAAAAAATAAATATTTGCTAATTATAATTAAAACTGAAAAAAATAAATTAAGACACAAAAAGTGCAAATCTTACAAGAAAGATTCAAAGTTTTATATTATTTTGCATTGGTATCTGAATACTGGTCAAACCCTGACCTTTTTGTGACTATTCTTATATCATACTTTTCATAATAAATAAGCATATATACAGTCGAGAAACGTACACCACATTTTCTAAAAATCAAAAAGACACAATAAAAAAGAAGTCAATATAAAGTCATTTTTAAGTCATCTGAGATCGAGATTTCAATCATGATCAAAAATTGACGTAAATTTGGTCAATATGACGTAAAATTGACATCATTTTGATTTTTCTGTTCTCCTTGGGTTATAATTGCTTGCTTGCGTAATGGAATGAGTAGAGATATTTCTCAGTAGGGTAGACCGGGGCACGTTGTCACACATTTTGTTCAATATTTTTTTTATTTTTTACATTCAATATTTGAGAGTACTTTGATATGCCAAAATTTCGAGTGAACCCTCAGCTTCAATTGGACAGTATCGAATTTTGTGTGATTGTTACTCTACAGTTGTTACATAACAATAAATAACGACAGGTCGCTTGTGACAACGTGCCCCGATCACGGGGCACGTTGTCACATCAAATGTGATTGCATGCAAAATGTTATCCAAACTGAATTCAACGTAAATATCAATATATTATAGTGCGCTGCAATGTAAAAAAGTAAAATCCTTCACAGAAACATTTATTTTATTTCAAAAAAGTACAAAAAGCACGAAGTTTTTGTCTTAATCTAAATACAAGAATTCCACTCGAATGCGCAACTTATTGATACACATTTAACAGCAAGACGAATTACTTCTAGATCGACTACTGCAGCTCTCGCAGTTTTCCGTTTGTAGGAGCGCACCATATCCCAATTGCACCTATGACATTAAAATTCGTGACAACGTGCCCCGAGGGCATTTTTTTACTCCAAACAGCCTCATGGCCGACACGTTTGAGATATTCATAAGGTTAAGTATTGCACGCGGTAGGTAAAAGTACATACTTTAAGATAATATAAAGGTCTATTCTGAAAAAACATAAGCTTCATGTCCAGTACATTGAATATTAGACAATAAAATTTTACTTACGGTCGCAAAAAACTTTCAAATTGATTTTACGTCAACACAGCTGGAGCAATCTCAACACTGTAAACATACCAAAGATGGGCATACACTAACACGTTTTGGGAATAACGAGTGTTGTCCTCTGATTATTAGTTTTTTAAATAAAGCCGATGTGACAACGTGCCCCGTGTGACAACGTGCCCCGGTCTACCCTATTTTAACGTTTGCAATTAAGAGAAATGAATTAAGCTCTCGACTTACCGTATGTGACTGCTCTTATTGTAAGCTCCTCTGAACTGCCGATGGAACAAAGTAATTTTGTGCTTCAGATTTACGTACGGAATACGTAACTTGTAAATCCGACTCGAAGGACCAATTTTATTTCTTTGTGTGAAGAAATAACTTTGAGGATAGGTAGGAATAATTCTCCAAATATCTCAATGTTCGTCACTTTATTATATTATAGCAATCAACGGAGCGGCTTGTCTGGCTGAGAGCTTGGTAAACTGAATTCCGTACAACGGTGACAATACAAGTAGGCACTGCCTAATTCTAACGCTTTCAATAATATAGATCGAACACATGGCGATATTGTACCGTCTCATTTCTTGACGTCTAACCCATATCTTATTTGTTTTGATTATTATTTATTTTGACAGGCGAGATCCTCAAGTTGCCGACCACAGAATGATGTCAGAATGTTGACGAGAAAAAGCCTTTGACTTTGTAAATTAACGAATCGATCACACGATCACAGATTTTTATAATTAAATTGCTAACTCCGTAAGATTAACGTGAAGCCAATTTGATAGAAGAGGGGATGAGATTCGGCCATCTTTATCCAGTCATGACCAAACTATAGCATCTTTTAAGAGTCACCTTTATATTATGTGCGCTGAGAGAAAAGCCTTCTCTCTGATGCTATATATATATTTTTATTTTAATTATTACTTTATTTCTTTATTTGTAAAACTAATATTTATTAATTATAGATACGCACCAAAATAAAAATGTATTAGAACTCTTGTTATTGTAAATGTAATAAGAAACTGCACACTATTAAGGCATGAGGTAAATGGGGTAAATATGGCGCGTCTGTGGCTTTAAGCTATGTCGTAACAAACTATAATATGTTAGCGATCTAGTTATAGAAATCTGTGATCACGATAGCGAATACGAGAACGTTCTAGAGCATTTTCTCACGAAAAATCAAACGAGTCCGATCAGCCGGCTGCCGCGACGCCGCCATGCCGATGTGATTCGCGACAATTGTATGCCTATACTTTTATTTTATGAATAAAGTTCTTCGTATTGTTAACTCTCAGCCCGCATCATCCAATTATTTTACAATATATATAATACAATTTTATTTATAAAGTTCTTTCCTACTTGTAAATGATTCGATTTTTTACAATAGAAAATATTTATAAGTATATTTCGAATCGTGTAGATACTCATTCTAAAATTCAAAATTAACTAGTCGGAATCGATTACTTCACAAATATAAAATATTATTTCTTATAAATATTACTGGAATCCTAAGAACTTCCTAGAATCATAAAACTTGATCATTAAATTTAAATCAAATTTTTAAGTACATATTGAACTTTATTTTATTTCTATGTTTAATATATTAGGTGTATCCGTGTATTTACTATTAATTTATTGCAAATATGAAAAATTAAAATATTCGGAGATTTTTATACTAAAGAAATAAAAACCACTTAGATAAAATACAAAATGTTTTATTTAGTGTTTTGGTTTCAGTTTGCGCGGAACTGTAGTGCATTAACATTAGAAATTCAACTTTTATTTAAATATTTGAAGGATCGAGGGGATCTAATAATAACTCTACTCTCCTATTTTTTTTGCATTTAACTGAAAACGATGACAAAAATTATCTGGTATATATATATATATATATATATATATATATATATATATATATATATATATATATATGTATATATATATAAGTTATATATATATATATATATATATATATATATATATATATATATATATATATATATATATATATATATATATATATATATAAAAGTCAGACTTTTATATATATGGGGCATTCTTTCTCAACGAGAGATCCCCCCGCCCCTAAAGTTGGTTCTGACGTAAGAGTTCTAATATGGCTTAAAATTTAGGTAATTATATCTACTTTTAAATGCAAAGTGGCAAAATAAAAAATTTAAGATGGCCGATCTAATATGGCGGACAATGTACATAAAATTGCTTAAATTTCGCTTGAAACTCGTTACACGGGGGTTTTTGGTGTCGCTGAACACGAATCTGACATTAGATTTTTAAAATTCAAAATGGCGGATCTAATATGGTGGACGGTAATTTTTTTAAAATTATATCGAATTCACATGAAAATTTTTACTCGGGGGTTTTAAGGTCATTGAATAGAAATGTGACATAAGATATTCAAAATTGAAACAAAGGCGGATCCAACACAATGTTCCCAAAGCATAATAAATAGCACAAGACAAGTTTTCAGTCCAATAAGCAAAGGCAAAGCAATATGAAAGTTCAGGCAGTGAAGGCAAGACTAGTTAAGGTTCTAACTAGTAAAAGTAAGACACGACTTTGCTGGTCCAACCAGCAAAGTAATGACTAGTTAAGGGCTCAACCAGTAAAGGCAAGACAATACCATAATCCAACCAGTAAAAGTAAGACTACTGAAGTTCAATCCTGTAAAAGTAAGAGTAGTCGGTTGTCCAACCAGAGAAGGCAAGATGATGATTAACTCTAAAGCACAAGTCAAAATGACAATAACTATTTTAATATCAAAGTTAATAGGTCAGAACATTCCCAGTTGAAGCATTGGAATATCTTTTTATTAGCAATTGTTTATTGTCCTGAACAAAGAAGCAATGATTTTTCAATATTTCTGGGACTGGTGGAGTTTCGCTAAATCTTTTTTTGAGGAACCTTTCCACCTTTCTTTTTTGCACGGAAAAGGAGCGTCAGATGGTATTGGAGCGTTGTTCAAACGAGAAACTGCAAGAAATAGTTTTTTGCTTAAGCCGGCTGAAGCCATTTTATCAGTTGAAAAACTTGTCAAATGGAGTCAGAACCATTTCACAAGTATAAAAGTATTATACTACAGTCGCAAAATGCATGAAAAAGTGGAAAGGTTCCTCAAAAAAAGATTCAGCGAAACTCCACCAGTCCCAGAAATATTAAAAAATCATTACTTCCTTGTTCAGGACAATAAACAATTGCTAATAAAAAGATATTCCAATGCTCCAACTGGGAATGTTCTGACCTATTAACTTTGATATTAAAATAGTTATTGTTATTTTGATTTGTGCTTTAGAGTTAATCATCATCTTGCCTTCTCTGGTTGGACAACCGACTACTTTTACTTTTACAGGATTAAACTTCAGTAGTCTTACCTTTACTGGTTGGATTATGGTATTGTCTTGCCTTTACTGATTGAGCCCTTAACTAGTCATTACTTTGCTGGTTGGACCAGCAAAGTCGTGTCTTACTTTTACTAGTTGGAACCTTAACTAGTCTTGCCTTTACTGCTTGAACTTTCATATTGCTTTGCCTTTGTTTATTGGACTGAAAACTTGTCTTGTGCTATTTATTATGTTTTGGGAACATTGTGTTGGATTCGCCTTTGTTTCAATTTTGAATATCTTATGTCACATTTCTATTCAATCACCTTAAAACCCCCGTGTAAAAATTTTCATGTAAATTCGATATAATTTAAAAAAATCGTCCACCATATTGGATCCGCCATTTTGAATTTTGAAAATCTAATGTCAGATTCGTGTTCAGCGACACCAAAAACCCCCGAGTAACGAGTTTCAAGCGAAATTTAAGCAATTTTATGTACATTGTCCGCCATATTGGATCGGCCATCTTGAATTTTTTATTTTGCCACTTTGCATTTAAAGTAGATATAATTACCTAAATTTTAAGCCATATTAGAACTCTTTACGTCAAAACCAACTTTGGGGGCGGCGGGTCTCTCGTTGAGAAAGAATGCCCCATATATATAAAAGTCAATTTTTTGTAGCTGCCCAAAAACGGTTTTTAAGGTGTGAAACCACCACTCAAATGTAGAGCCGGTTTTTACTTTTCTTGATATATTTCGAAAAGTATTCGAGATATCAAAAAATGTTTCAAATAAAAGTTTTATAGTAAAATCTCCTCTATTCAACAACATTAATATAATATTTTTTAAAAATAATTTTTAAACAAAAATTTTTTTTTCAAAAATTATTTTTAAAAAATATTATATTAATGTTGTTGAATAGAGGAGATTTTACTATAAAACTTTTATTTGAAACATTTTTTTGTTTTTTGATATCTCGAATTCTTTTCGAAATATATCGAGGAAAGTAAAAACCGGCTCTACATTTGAGTGGTGGTTTCACCCCTTAAAAACCGTTTTTGGGCAGCTACAAAAAATTTTTAAATTCATCTTTTTACTCCCCTTACATGTGTGGGAAGTTTAATTAAAATCAGAATTTTCGAGTTCGCGAGGTTTCCTTGTCAGTTACATACAAAACATATGGCAACACGCCTATTCATGTCTGTTGCTTACTGAATACAACTCGCGTGTCAAAACCTGTTTTTTCGGCACAAAACAGGTATACCAAGATTTTTATTGTACGAAATTTTTTTAAAATACCTACAGTAAGATAGAATAATCGGGGCGTTTTTAGCAGCTGCTATTTTTATAAGATTATATACTGAGATATGCAGTGAGTATTCGGGTATCCACCCAAGGAGCGCCAATGCGCGTATAACGTGTTTTAATGCGCGTACAATTGCATTGGCTTCAAAACTACATTAATTGTGTGTTCAAAATGCGTGCATTTAAATGCGTAATTAATGCAAATTGAGCATTTGATTTATAAATGACAGGTTTTATATTATATTTAAATAAGTAGCTTCTTACTCATTATGAAACATTTTATTTAAGTTTTTAAATTTTATATAAATTGAATTTTAACTAAATAGTTCCACTATCTTTGTTCTTATTTCTGCGTTGAAAGCATCAACATGTAGATGCACGTGTAGACTCTTAGTTCCCCTATAGGGTAAGCAAGTTGGTGGAGCTTCAGTTGTTCATAGTGAACTCTACACAGATAAAGGACATTCTTATTTAGAGAATGTCTTTTTCTTTGACATGTAATTCTTAAAACGAGATTATACGCTATATAATCTCATTTTAAGATTTACATGTCAAAAATAAAGATATTCTCTAAATAAGAATGTTCTTTTCTTCTGTGATAGCTGTACTGGAACATGCTTACAACAATGCTTAGAATAATTAAATTACACAACTTTACAAAAAAAAATTTGTTTCTTGTGCTTGGATTCATTCCATGATTTTCCTATTCTTCATGCACCAAAATAAAGGAAAAATATCAATATTCCCTTTAAAGTTTGCTTTTGTAGCCAGGAGAACGTTTGTACGATATTTTTAAAAATCTATTATTTTAATTTTTATCTGTTAAAAAACCAAAACAAATATATTTGTATAGTATTTTTATTAACTTTAACTATTATATTAGCTTACAAAATAATGGAAAAAAGTTCAAAAGTGAACCCTGTTACTCTTTCTTTTATGTACGTGAGTACTTTCTCTTATTAAACCCCATGCTATGGGTTGCAGGATGTCTCTGAAAGTGCATATGCTACATGCTCATTTAGATAAATTTAAAAACAACATAGCGTACTCAGAAGAACAAGGAGAACGTTTTCATCAAGACGTTATGGACTTCGAACGCCGTTATCAAGGCCAATATAATGAAAATATGATGGGAGACTATATTTGGGGTTTAATAAGAGAAAGTACTCACGTACCTGAAAGAAAGAGTAACAGGGTTCACTTTTAAACTTTTTTCTATTATTTTGTAAACTAATATAATAGTTAAAGTTAATAAAAATAATATACAAATATATTTGTTTTGGTTTTTTAACAGATAAAAATTAAAATTATAGATTTTTTAAAATATCGTACAAACGTTCTCCTGGCTACAAAAGCAAACTTTTTTACGAAATATAAATTTTTTTCGGATGACTGTCGATAAACCTATCGTAATTGCATACCCTAATTTCAAACGCAAAATTCATGTTGACTTGTGTTATTGGTTTAATAATCCAGATATTGGGTATAATAATAATACAATTGAATAAACTACTTATGTTTTTGGCACTCCGTGATAGCACTTTAATTGAAGCAACAGCTTTTTCTCAGAGTAGGCACTCAACGTCCATTTCTTTCTCTGTCTAGACACAGTGGACACTGAGCAACCTATCCCTTTTTTCTTCGTGTCCGGCCTCTAAACATTGTAGTGAGCATTCTAATATAGTACAGAGTTCACTAGTTGTCCGATTGGGCTTCTCGATCAATGAGCGTAGGTGCACTTTTTGGTATGCGCTGCCATAATATGCGTTAAATGCGCATATAATGCGAGACAAATATGCGCTTTAAATGTGCATTTACGACCCGCATTTAATGCAAAGTTTAATGTACATTCAAAGCGCATTATATGTGCATTGGCATTCCTTGGACAGTGTATTGATGGAAAGGTAAAAAATTATATATTGACAGAAGGATTACGTAAATGTGGAAACTTATATATATGTTTGTATACGCGACTGATATGTACACTGATATGTACAATGGAATTATGATTTCACGATTAATCAAGATAATTCTATACCTTTTTTTATTTCTATTTTTCTCTTTTTTATTATTTGTTCGATAATTAAATAATATGCATTTGTGAAAAGAATTGTTAAAATTATAATTCCTTCTCACTATAAAAATTCAATTATTCAAGATTATTATTTATTTTATGACAAAAGTATTATTTAAAATTAATTAAGTAACCAAGAAAATTTAAATAAATCACTATGTATGTACAAACATAAAAAATCTTCATAAAATATAGAATGTTATAAGTTGCCTTTTTTTTTATAATCATAAGTATAATGAATTAATAATATCGTTATATATGTTTTAAGAAATATATTTGTCTATATTTCGCAAACGGCTCAAAATAATGAAAAACTACAAAATACGTGTCCGATCATTTCGAGGGGCTACTCTTAAGGAGGTTGGTTAGTTCTCCGTGCGGGGAAGGGGCGCGCGGCAGGGGAAAAACATATAGGTTAGATTTTTATTGCGTGAAATAAACGAATTTTAGCAAATAAATATGTGGAATGCATTTAATTGCTGTTTCTTAAGGTTTAAAAAGAGTTGTTTGTACAATTGAAACCCAAATACGTTATTATCCACATTGAAATGTGGAAATAATAAATGTGGTCCTGTTTTATTTTTACAATTTCTTGATAACTATAAAGACGAATCATTTCAGTCTTCGAGAAAGTTCTTCCTAAATATGTAAAGAGTTATTTGCACCTATTTTCACTAAATTCTTATCATTTTTATTGAGATTATTCGAATATGTCGCGCGTACAACGATTATCGATTTTGATTGTCGATTTTTTCTCACGACACGCACGCGTGGTAGAGGCTCATTACGCGTACATACTTTTCTCTCTTAGCTATATATATACTCTCTGTCTCTAGACAACTCTCAACGCAGCAACGCAGCAACGCAGACCCTTTTGAATAAAAACTTTTGAGCATAATATAAAAGACACGTGTGCTTATTTTGCGGCCCAAAGTCTCACCTGATAAAGTTTGCAACAGGTTATGGGCCCAGGTAGGTCGCAATGCACGAGAAAAGTAAAGTAAAGTTAACATAAGGTGCGACACGTGGGCAGCTTTGAGGTTAATCATGGCAGAGCACGTGCGGTCAAGCATAACTAAATTAAACGGCGAAAACTACCAAGTATGGAAGTTCAAAATGGAACTCCTCCTCATTAGAGAAGAATTGTGGGATCAAATTAGCTCGACCATGCCAACAGATGCTACGCAGGCAGCGGCATGGAAAAAAGGGACGATAAGGCTCGATCCACAATAGGCTTGCTCGTAGAGGATTCACAGCTTATGCACATTTGTAAGGCAACAACAGCAAAACAGGTATGGGACTCTCGCAAGAACTACCATGAAAAGTCTACATTAACCAGTAAAGTATATCTACTGAGACAAATTTGTAATTTAAAGTTAGCGGAGACTGGAAATATGGAACAGCATATAACTGTTATGCAAGATCTGGTCGATAAGCTCACTGCGCTTGGCGAAGAAATAAAAGATTACCTTTTTGTAGCCATGTTGCTGAGTAGTCTTCCAGAAACTTACAGTACTTTGATGACAGCTCTCGAGAGTAGACCCGAAGCAAAGCTCACACTCGATTTGGTCAAAGGAAAATTGCTTGACAAATATAAAAGGCGCAGAGGAGTCCCAGACTCAAGCGAAGACAGTACAGCGTTGAGAGCATCGCAGAAGAGCGGTAGTATGGCTAGCGGAGGCGAAAAATCATGCTACTTTTGCCACAAGCAAGGACACTTCAAGCAGGACTGCATAAAGTACAAGAAGTGGAAGGCGAAAAAAGAAAAAGGAGAGAAAGCAAACCAGGTTGACGCAGAAGAGGAACAATCAGGATTTATATGTTTCAGCGCTCATCAAGATAAAGGGCAAAGGAACACATGGTACATAGACTCAGGAGCCACGAGTCACATGACGAGAAGCAAAACAAATTTTTTAACATTTTGGAGTTAAAAAGGCTGCCGGACGTCACGCTAGCGAACGGAATAAGGGCTAAAGCAACAGGAATCGGCTCAGGCGTCATGAGATGCATGGATGGAAATAACAGGGAGATAAATATCAGACTGAACGATGTCTTATACGTACCAGACCTGACTGAGAGTTTGTTGTCGGTGAGAAAATTAGCGGAAAAGGGCTTGACAGTGCAATTCAAGGATAAGGAATGCAAGATTGTTAAAGATAACGTTGTGGTAGCAACGACAGCTCTCTCGTCGAACATGTACGCACTAGAAGCAATGCCCACGGCATTGACTGCGAAACAGATGTTGCATACAGGAAATTGTCAACACACTTGGCATCGAAGGTTCGGGCACAGGAACATACACGATGTACAGCTACTCCAGGAAAAGAACTTGGTGTCAGGGATCAAGATACAAGACTGCGGGATTCGAGAGGTGTGCGGATGTTGTGCGAAAGGCAAGCTCACGAGGAATCCATTTCCGAAGACTGCAAACAGAGCGACGCACGCACTAGATCTGGTGCACACCGACCTATGCGGCCCTATGCAGACTGCAACACCAAGCGGAAAGCAATACTACATGACGATGATCGACGACTACAGCCGGTATACGGAGGTATATTTTTTGAAGAACAAGTCAGAAATAGTCGAGCACATTTCTGATGTACTTTCTAGTACATACGATATGTGAAGAATAAATTCGGCAAAGTTCCGAATGTAATAAGGTCTGATAACGGACGTGAATATGCCAATAAGGATATCAAGCGACTATTCTCCGAAGAGGGAATACTTGGACAGTATACGGCTCCCTACACGCCGGAACAAAATGGAGTCGCAGAAAGAAAGAACCGGACGCTTATGGAGGCAGCAAAATGCTGATCGACGCGGGTATGGAGAAGAGGTAAGAAGCAGTCAATACGGCAAACTTTTTGCAGAATATTTTACCCAGCAGAGTAATCAAAAGAACGCCATATGAATTATGAAATAAGCAAAAGGCCGATGTCGGTGGTCTGCGAATCTTCGGCTCTAAGGGATACACACACGTACCAAAAGAAAAAAGAAGGAAACTCGAAGACAAAGCTATCTTGCTTACTTTCGTGGGCTACTCGATGGAATCTAAAGGATGTTAGACAGAAAGACAAATCAGATTATTATCAGCCGTGACGTTAAGTTCGACGAAGGCTACTCAAAGGACACTGAGCATGACACCCAACAGAAAAGGAAGACTGAAAAAACAACCATCGAAAGAGAAAAAGCAGCCGCGAGAGATAAGATGACACGCTCAACAGAGGCCGAAATAAACCTCGAAGATAGACCACAAGATTCACACGAGGACCTCAAAGAAGTTGAGGATGAACATGGGATCAGCGAACCTGAAGAATTGAGCGAAACTGAGCCTACATTTGAAGACTCAATTGACACTATAGACTTGACGTTCGAGTACAAAGGATCGACGAAAGAACTTCCAAATGTAGCCACGAGACAATCAGAAAAAACAACAAAAGGACAGTCTCCAGAAAGATTCGAGCATTCAGCAAGGAACGTGAAGAGCACGATAGGAGAACATCAGGAACCGAGGAATCGAAGTGAAGCACTCAATGGACCCGAGCGTGGACAATGGATACAAGCCATGGTCAAAGAACTACAATCACTCAAAAAGAACCAAACATGGGAACTAACTGAACTACCTCAGGGACGAAAAGCGGTCGGCTGCAAATGGGTCTTCAAACGGAAGCGAAATACAAAGACAGAAACTTTGAAATACAAAGCGCGCGACTCGTCGCACAAGGATTCAGCCAAAAATATGGAACTGATTACGATAAGGTGTTCGCACCAGTGGTCAGAGCAGAGACATTACGTTTGTTACTCACAGTCGCTGCCAAGAAACGACTGCACGTCTACCATTATGATGGAAAGACGGCTTTTCTCAATGGGAAGCTCAAAGAAACGATCTTCATGAAGCAGCCCGAAGGATACGTCGTCGCTGGAAAAGAACACCTTGTATGCAAACTCACAAAAAGCTTGTATGGGCTGAAGCAAGCTGCGAAATTGTGGAACGAAACACTTCACGAAACAATCACCAAACTAGGATTCAAACAAAGTACAGCAGACCCATGCCCATTGTACTCAAAGCAGTCAGCAGAAGGAATTCAATACATAATTACCTATGTAGACGATATTCTTGTTGCAGGCTCAAACAAACAAGAAATAGACGAAACGGCAAATGGCCTCGAACAGGAGTTCGAGCTCACACGGCTAGGAGAACTCACTAACTATCTTGGTATCAACGCACGAAGGGATCCAGAGGGCATTTACAGCATCAATCAAGAGCAGTACATCCAAAAAATCGTTAAAAGATTTGGACTCGAGGAAGCGAAAACATCAAAATAACCCTTAGACGTAGAATACTTGAAAATGGTAGGAGACAAGAAGCCTATGGCAAACAGCGACAAATACCAGAAACTCATCGGAGCCCTACTGTATGTGGCGACACACACGCGATCCGACATTGCAGCCAGCGTATCTATCTTAAGTCAACGCGTTAAACAACCGACTGAGGCTGACTGGACCGAAGCAAAGAGAGTCGTACGATACCTAAAGGGCACAAAAAATCTACGACTAAAACTAGGAGGAAATACAAACGGACTCGTGGCATACTCCGACGCTGACTGGGCGGAAGATACAACAGATCGCAAATCTCATAGCGGATACTTGTTCCTGTAGAACGGAGTAGCAATCGCGTGGTCCTGTAGAAAGCAGTCATGCACAGCCTGGTCAAGCTGCGAAGCAGAGTACATTGCCTTGGCAGAAGCTAGTCGAAAACTGATCTGGATAAGAAGACATCTAAAGGACTTCCACGAGACGGCAACCGGAGCAACGAAGGTTTACGAGGACAACAAAAGTGCAATGAAGATGGTAAAAAACAAAGAGTTTCGAAATCGAACCAAACACATTGACACCAAATATCACTTCGTCAGCGATCTAGTCAAAAAAGGAATCGTAGACTTACGTTACTGCCCAACCAAAGAAATGGTCGCAGACATGCTTACAAAGCCTCTGCAATCAATTAAACTGAGAAGACATCGAGAAAGATGCCAACTGGTGGACAAATGAAGACGACACAATGTAATCGTTGAGGGGGGGTATTGAGATTATTCGAATATGTCGCGCGTACAACGATTATCGATTTCGATTGTCGATTCTTTCTCACGACACGCACGCGTGGTAGAGGCTCATCACGCGTACATACTTTTCTCTCTTAGCTATATATATACTCTCTGTCTCTAGACAACTCTCAACGCAGCAACGCAGACCCTTTTGAATAAAAACTTTTGAGCATAATATTAAAGACACGTGTGCTTATTTTGCGGCCCAAAGTCTCACCTGATAAAGTTTGCAACAATTTTTAATATGCTTTCGAGAGTTACATTACAGGTTAGGTAACATTTCTGCTGTATAAGAGAGAGACAAGAGTATAACTTCAATAATTAATTACTCGACAACCATGCAGACGATTGTCTTCAACTTTGGCATGGAAGACAGATTTCCATAGACGAATATTCTCCATAAATTTGAACTAATTCTTATCAAATTGATTTGACTAACCACCCTCCTTAAGGCTCCTGGATGATCAGTCGAGAACTCTGCGTTGACGGTAGCGACGTACCGTCGCGGCAGAAATCAGAACTCTTTTCAATGGAAAATTCTGTCCTTTGTGACATGTTGACAATCTATTTTGTCGTGTGTGTTATTTCTTTATTATTCGCTCTGTACTTGTGCTCTAACGTTTAACGTATTCGTGAAAATCGTAAAATTGACCGAAAAGTAAGATTTGCATGCGAAAGAAACGTTTTCACCTTTTTTCGATAGTCGGAAAAGCGGCTATTTTCCCGTATGTTTAGACTTCGTTTTATGGCTGTTTGTTTATTGTCGAGGGAAAAGGATGGTTTTCGGTCAATTTCGGCAGTGTTCTGAAACGATCTACTGTGATGTTTTATTGAAATGTCTTTTTATTTGAAAATGGCATGCACGACAAAATTGGGTGTTTTCCTCGCCTCGATAGTAAGAATTCAATATGGCCGCGATGACCATCCAGGAGCCTTAAGGGGATGCTGGAGTGACGGCCGAACTTCCTCGGTGTCGATAATGTCAACATTTCTAATTTTATTTTCTCTATATCTGTCTTTGTCTAACGAAATAACATCTGTCCTTTGTTCAATTGCTGCGCCATCTCTCGCTACACGCAATACTACTCCGCATGCATACATACATATGAGATTTTCAGACAAATTTTTCTCTTATACTAAAGCTTCTAGGCTCATTTCTGAAAGCATAACAATGTTCTTTTTTGTAATCCCGAGTGCGCTGCATGCTTATTTTATACGTACAAAGTCGAAATTTTTATGTACAGCAAATGTTGTCACAACGAAACTATTTTATTTTTTATTTTTTTTCGTTTTTGATGTAAAATCGACTGCAACGCACTCCGTTTTTGTGCGTACTTTAATTCTGTAAAAAAGTTTTTTCAATTTTGTAAAGCCAATTCAAAGTTTAATCTGTTAAAAAAAATGTCGGTAATTCTTGCCATTCCAGCAGCCCCTTAAGAAAATTAGAGAGGATGTCCCTCCAAAGGGTGCCCCAGGGGGGGACTTCAACTGAAAAAATTTAAATAGGACCCCCTATATTGTAATGTATTATTTGAAAGGGCACAAAAAGAAAATTTTTGACGCAAACCAGAGGTCGATACGTTGACCCGTTCGGGAGTTATTTTGGATAAAAAATTAGCTTTTTCGAAATTTGACTCATCTAAATAACTCCCGAACAGATCAATGTATCAACCATTGGTTTGCGTCAAAAAAATTTTTTTTATATTTTTTCAAACGATATACTACAATATAAAAAGTTCATTAATTTGAGCTGTTTGCGAAATATAGGGATGACAAGAGACTTTATATATAGAAACCCTGCGTGTGTGTGTGTGTGTGTGTGTGTGTGTGTCTGTGTCTGTGTCTGTGTCTGTGTCTGTGTGTCTGTGTGTGTCTGTGTGTGTCTGTGTGTGTCTGTGTGTGTCTGTGTGTGTCTGTGTGTGTCTGTGTGTGTCTGTGTGTGTCTGTGTGTGTCTGTGTGTGTCTGTGTGTGTCTGTGTGTGTCTGTGTGTGTCTGTGTGTGTCTGTGTGTGTCTGTGTGTGTCTGTGTGTGTCTGTGTGTGTCTGTGTGTGTCTGTGTGTGTCTGTGTGTGTCTGTGTGTGTCTGTGTGTGTCTGTGTGTGTCTGTGTGTGTCTGTGTGTGTCTGTGTGTGTCTGTGTGTGTCTGTGTGTGTGTGTGTGTGTCTGTGTGTGTGTGTGTGTGTCTGTGTGTGTGTGTGTGTGTCTGTCTGTGTGTGTGTGTGTGTCTGTGTGTGTGTGTGTGTGTGTGTGTGTGTGTGTGTGTGTGTGTGTGTGTGTGTGTGTGTGTGTGTGTGTGTGTGTGTGTGTGTGTGTGTGTGTGTGTGTGTGTGTGTGTGTGTGTGTGTGTGTGTACGTGATAAGATTGTCATTATAATATTATTTTCTTCGAATATTTCGGCGATAAATTCCGTTGTATCGATTTTACCTGATGTATTGAAATATCTTTAAATAAATATCATCTGCATATTTCATAAACAATTTATTTGATTGGATGATCGATACGTGCTCTTTTAACTGGTGTAAACGCATGCACGGGATAATTATACACTTCTCATTGTATTTTCGAGCGTTGGAGTACAAAACGATGGGCCATGCACATATCTTCTGTAAATATTCTATTAGATGGAACACAATTTGGAGGTGTTTAGATTTTCACAAATTTTTTCATTTCTTTTTTTTTCTTTTTTTAATTTAATTTCAAACAATTTGAAGATATCATTACGTGATGCTGCACGTAATCGCTATCTCTTAATATTAGTACATGCCACCAGAGCCACCGCTGCCGAGTCCGGCTTTCGTGTCAACAGGTACTTGTTTTTGAAAACAATCTTCCAAGAACTGTTCCATGGAGAGATACAAATGTCCCTTAACGCCCGCCAAAGTATGGCTTACATCCGGATAGACCTGAATAAATAAACAAATACTTCCTAGTTATAAGTTAATAAACAAATACTTCCTAATTATAAATTTTAGTTTTTTGTTGTGGTTGACTTTGCAATACTTAATGATATTAATTAAATTTTACATTAGTTAAGTTAAATTTTTAAGATAATTATTTATATTAAAGAACACATCTGTATATAAATTTGAATAAACAAAACGCATTTGATTTCTACATCTTGACTTACAATTAGATATGAATCAATCATTATAGGGAAGACCGAGACTGGTACATTTTTTAAATGATTCTTTTCACATGCAATTAATAAATGGTATACAAACAAAAGAATTTTTCAATAGTCGCATGTTTATACAAAACAAAAATAATTTTTTTAACTGAATAGTATAATTAATTTTATTGCACTAATAAAAATTATAAGGCGACTACATTTGTAACAACTATCCCAGTATGTAGAGTAAATTGTTACAATACTGGATTAAATTGTGAAAGATCCAGTTTTAAAAGTATAATATATTTAATAAAAAGAAATAACAACATGTAACAACATGTGTTATATTACATTTATATTGTTGAGTGCAAAATTACAATACAGATATAATGTAATTAATGTTCTGTATTGACCGGTTTTAATACGTAATAAGAGACGTTAACGGAAATATTACATAAGATTATCTGCCGCTATTGTGCCGAGCTATATCGACAGAGTTGGTCAAAATTATAAGTAGAAAGCTGCAACAACCTATCCCGTCACAGCCAGTCCTGACCTGCCATATTTAAATATTTCGATTATTGCTTAAATAAAAAAATGTTTTAAGACATTAACATAACTGGAAGTTATTATGTTTAAAGTAAAGATTAAAAAAAAACAGAATTATGATATAATGACTAGATTTATAAATATAACATTTAATATATCTGACTTAATATATCTAACATACTGATTTATTATACTTTTAGCTATACAAAACTAAAAAATTTTCTGTTTGTGAAAATACGCTACTCAGCCTGGAATAACTAACTGAAATATTATCTCAATATTTTTGTGAAAATATTTTTTTTGCAATATTATCTTTTGTCACTTTTACAATAATTACCGTGTACCAACTTGTCCTATGTACCAACTAGCCCCGGTCTCCCCTACTTAATAAAGACCTAGTTTACACCGAGCTTTTGATACGCGTACCAAGTACTATATTCGAACTAAATCCATTGATACGATCGGTGTAAACGATGGTGTATCAGAATAGTACAATACTCGAAGACAGCGTATATCATACCAAGCTGATATGTGTATCAAACATTCTCAACGCGCTATAAACGTTGATGACTTGATACGTATAATACTGTTTTTACTACGGCGCGTCGCGACACTTTAGTTGCAGGTTGAGACCCTTGTGTACAAAATCAAAATTGAAAAATGTCTTATTCGTATTTAAATTCTAATCTAATATGATTAAATGAATGCGATTGATGTAAACAGGAGCGTATCTGCTTAGTCTGCACCAGCTTGATATCTGTATTAAAAGTTTCTACAATGTAAACTAAGCCAAAGTAACAGCTAAGAATGTATAGAACATTATTTAATTTATTCATTAACAATCATTTCAGCAGAGAGAATAGTTGATACTATAATATAATAATATTATAATCCTTAAGGGATTACATACCTTTAACAAAGGCTTTAACCCTAGAACACCACACTTCCAAAAAGTCCTGATTCCACCACACTAGGTGTACGATACCCAATGCTACTTTCAATTATCAATAACATTTAATTACATAGCCACACATAAAAAAAATTTTTTCTGATCTGGGGGGTCTGACCATGTTTACTTTATGTTTTTGGGGTTGCTGAATCCGAATCCGAGGTCTATTTAACTCCATCACATCAGAATTTTGCCATAACCTCAAAAAACCCATAATTTAAGCTATAAACGCATATAACCCTAAGAATAAAGTTGTAATCTGAAAACCCAAGCTCTTAAACCCCATAACCCACTTAACCCCATAACCCCATATACCATGTAACCTCATAACTCAATGTACATCAACTCCAATAACCACGTATATGTGAGACATTCAGCTTAATCTCTACGCGTATCTGTAAGGTCTCTAAAAAATAAACCTATAAACAACCCCACAACCCCATAACCCTATAACCCACTTAACCAAAAATCTATCAACTCCAATAACCACGTTTGTCATTTAACTTCATATGTACGCGTATCTCACGATTGCTATCACAATTTTTGTGTGGCTGTGTTATCAATATTTTCGAAAAGTCGATATTTTTAAACATGGTTTTTTTTAATTTAAACGCCAGAATGTTATTTAAACGCCACAATAACGCGCTTGTGTTATTGTAATTACGATTAATTACGCTCAGGTCAATACAAATGTTTAGTTTATCTTTCGGTTATCGGACAGCTGTTGACAGGCTGGGGCCCAAATGGGACCCAAAACTACGCTTCTAGAAACTTCTAGAAAACCTCCCCCCTTAAGACGCGTAGGAAGTGGTGAGAATCTCGCGGAAGGTTCTTCCTTTTCGGGTATAAATCGAACGGAGAACGCCGCGGAGCGACACATCAGTTTTTGACTTTGTTTCTAACTCTAATTCGACTCCAGACAGTCACTTCTAATTCTTAACATTTAACTGTACGTTAAGTCCGAACATTCGCGCTCGATTGGGACTTAATCCCTGTACTCTTCTATTTTAAAACCGCATTTCACGCATAACTTAGTTTTGTACTAAGACTTAAAGAATAAAGGTAAGATAAGTTTGAGAAAAAAACCAGCTTGAAATCTGGAATCTCATCTCGTATTTGTTGAATCCTTAATTAACAAATTCACTCCTGAGATACCACTCGCAATTTTCGCTAACAAAGAGTGTGGCGATCTGTTCTTTTCGCTGACGAAGAGTATGGCGAACTGGTACTTTTGCTGCCGAAAGACGTGGCAATTACGGGGTTGATTCTTGGGAATCGCAATAATCGTTGATAATTCCCGAAAATGAGTTTGGCCTTTACGCTGACGAAGAGTATGGCGGATTGACTCTGAGCGCTGACGAAGAGTATGGCGACCAATCAAATTCATTTGTGAGAACGCGGCTAAATGACGAAAAATAGAGGTAGACAAGTCAAATTAAAAGATTAGGTTCCAGATCAAACAAGCTATTACTTTTAATTAAAATCCTCTCCCTCTCCTCCAAAAATTGCAACAATTAGAAAACGCACCTCCATTTAAACATATTCCTGTTGATTTCATAATTGATTACCCACTCGGCATGTAATATTTTAGAAACATTTTTGCAAAATTCTATTTGAAATATTACCTTTCATTATTTGAAATATTTGAACAACATTTGAAATAACACCTTTCATTAATATTTCAGAAATATTTCACAACCGTTTCTACATCATTTCGGCAATGTTTCAATGTCCGCAATTATTTCAAAGCAACCTTGCTGAAAGATTTCGGCAATATTTCGATAATATACTAAAACATTTTTCAAATATATCTACAAAATATTGCAGAAACACTTCAGAGATATTTCAAATACATTTTACACTGAGAAAAATGTTTTGTATTAGCAAACAAAATTTTTTTACTGACGCAAAAACTATTTGTTGATATGTGAAAAATGAAATATTTTATTACCGGAAGAAAAAAAATATATTAAGCCGTATATATGCGTATAGCCGCCGCGCGTTTGTCTGACGAAATCCGCTCTCTCAGCCAGTCACCCATCCAAGTAATATATCGGCGCCTTGTCGCTTGACATCGATAATCAAACAGGGTAGTGGTGATCCTCTGACTCTGACGCTTCTTTCTTTCTTATACTTACTTATTTTGGTGAGCATAAAGCTATCGCATAACAATATTAACAATTCAGATATACGAATAATCTTTTTGCTAGTCAGCGTCAAATATTATTTTATATTAAATATTATTAAATATTTTATATTTTCAATTAAAAATGCCATATGACAAAATTTGGAATATCAGAAAATTCTTAATAAAAGAGAAAAAAGCAATAATTATATAATAATAAATTTAATTTTTTATAAGTTCTAAAGTCTGTCAGCAACTTTTCGGAAATATTATAAATGCAATATTGTATGTGAACATTCAAAAATATAACGAGTGCAATGTAAACATAATAATAGTTTTATCAAGTATCAGAAACCATTTCTTGTTTCTAAACCATTACATCTGCAATATTTCTTCTGCAATATTGTAGAAATTCACAGCCTGCAATTTAATTTTTCATTATCTACACAATCTTTCAAAAATTTTTCAGAAATATTTTAAATGCAATGTTGCGTTTGATATGTTACAGAAATATTATTCGTGCAATGCAGACGTACTATTACTTTTATAATGTTTCAGAAATATTTCTGAAATATTGCATCTGCTACATTTTTTGCAATATTACAGAAACTTACAAATATTGTAAACAATTTTCTGAAAATTTTTAGAAATATTGTTAATGCAATATTATAAAAAACATGATGCAGGTACATTTCTAAAATATTTCAGATGCATAGTTACAAATAAAATGTTAACGAAATATTTCTGCACTATTTCCGGATATTTCAATATTTCAGCAACATAACATGCCGAGTGGGTATCCTAATTATAACCAAATGAATAGAACTGATCCTCGTTATGAGACTTATAAAATTTGATATCTTTTCGGTCCCGAATAATAATAATAACCATCACACGACTTGTCCAAATTCCTGGTAAATTGCTTAAATGCATTAAGCAAAAAACGAACAAACAGACAGAACGTGACAAATGACGTGCCAAACATTTACTAAACGGCAAATGAGGCTGTGCAGCATGACAAGTCGTAGAGAGGGGACAAAAGTTTAATTACCTTACCACTTTGATTCCCTAACTTTTACTATATAGAAACGCCGGGCACTATAATAAAAAATATGGGTGTGCCATACCCAGTGTGGTGTTCTAGAGTTAAAACTAGGTCAAAATTAACGAATTTTTATTGTAGGTGTAATTGTTTTATTAAAAAATGAAAATACATGTCTTGTACAGTAATCGTTTGAAAATATCTCCCGAAAATTTCAATAAAAAATAACAAAAATTGAGGTTTTGGCAGCTATTTTCTCGAATGGTGTTTGTAAAAATGGCGTTCGCGCTACCAGAGATACCTTCGCCTTCTCTTATGTGAAACAAAAAAAAATTTGTAGACAGTATGGGAGTTAAAAAACATTGTTAATAAACATTGTGGAAAACATGAAAAATGTCATAAATGCTATACTTAAGTATTTATTAATCGTGCAAATCAGTTTGAAAAATGTTGTTTTGAGAAAAACGTGTTTAAAGTTTCAAGTACAATTTAATTATATATTTTTAGTACTCACGTAAGTTTCAGCCTTATCGACGATTCCAGATCCATATAGAAAACCTTCTTTATAGCCTTCTTTACAATCTTCTTTTTACATTTGTTTATTACTTATGGGGTCATAAACAAATAAAGCTTATAATCCTGCAACGTCGATGTTTGCAAACTTTTGACACCGGCGGGACATAAGTCGTGCTGCGAGTCCTTATTAGTTGAGCATAAATACTTAAGGTATTCCTTTCATGACACCAAAGTCTTATAGTGGAGTCATATTAGCCGAAATTTCAGATTAATGTGAACTGCTCTAGAGGAGCAGTTTTTTTGCATGATTCGGTCAAGGGCAATGAGAATAAAGATATCCTGGAGTTTCCATATTGAGCGAGCTACGGAAGGTTTTTTTTTTAACGTTTTTTAAAAAAATAGCGTTTTTTACGATTTCTTCTTCGGTTTTTTAAAAATATCTCCGGTTCTATCTATCGTACAGAAACCAAAAAAATACCAATTTCTTCGTCTTGAAATTGCCAACAAAACATTCTTATATCGCGAGTCGAAATTCCTGCAACATAACCTCGAAAAAAAATAAAAACCCCATTATATGGGAAATTTTGGTTTTTATTTTTTATCTTAGCTTCCAAGCAGTCAATGGTTTTACTATTCTGGAAAAACATACTTCTTTTAGTCACAAATGAACCAAAAAAATTATATGTAAAAATATGCTTTATAGAGGATTTTATACTAGTTTGAAGTTTAAAATTGCCGCTCTAATAACTTTGGTGCAACACACCCTAGGGACCTTTTTTTTTTTTAAATTGTTCGTTTTTTTATGCTCTTTAAGATGACTATAAGTAATATTGTCTAAATACAAGTAAACAATTTATAAAAACGATATAAAAAATTTTTCTAATTTTTTTCATCGATTTTGCACGTAATGCATTACTTATACAATCTTTACCCATTTTTATTTTTATTTGTTTGTAATTTCATTAATTATACAACATATTACAATGTTTTCTACGTATTACGACATAAAAAAAAATGCTGTGAATCCTTATCGCATTATAATCGTAAGAATTGTAGGCTCCACGAAGGTCGTTTCTCCCAAATGTGTGCATCAAACGATGTAGGCCTTGAATTCTAGAGTCTCAATCCCTGAATTGAACAAATTGAAAGTATAAAGCGATGCCAGTCACAAGTGTTTTTTACCTACATTTTGATGAAAGAATATTCAAAATGCACGAATACATGGTAATATTACAATTACTTCATGAATATACATGAATAAAATTTAAATAAACGTTAAAACAATTATAAAAGAATTTAACACAAAAGGTTTTCTTAGACGTATTCAAAGTATCATAATTATATTACACAATATTTAATGTTTCTGACAAAAATTGTTATTATTCATTGTAAATAAAAATGATCTTATATTATGCAGCATAAAAAAAGTTAATCAAATAGTGCTATGTGTAGTACTTCAGAATATTAGTGTTTAAAAAACCAGCATAAAATATAAATACGTGTGAAAATCATTTCTATACAAATGTAAGAATTTAACACAAAAGTATGCAGTGAATCATATAATGAATATCATACTAATAGAGTAATATTAATGAATATTAATATAAAAAGAATTTTAATTACCAAAAAACTGTTGGAACGTTAGTCACTTTTGACTTGAATTTCAGTGTAGTTGTCACAGCACCTGTATCTGCAATATGTTGAAATAAAATAAGACATACGTTACGTTATGATTTATTATGATATATTTTCAACATATTGCAGATACAGGTGCTGTGACAACTACACTGAAATTCAAGTCAAAAGTGACTAACGTTCCAACAGTTTTCTGGTAATTAAAATTCTTTTTATATTAATATTCATTAATATTACTCTATTAGTATGATATTCATTATATGATTCACTGCATACTTTTGTGTTAAATTCTTACATTTGTATAGAAATGATTTTCACACGTATTTATATTTTATGCTGGTTTTTTAAACACTAATATTCTGAAGTACTACACATAGCACTATTTGATTAACTTTTTTTATGCTGCATAATATAAGATCATTTTTATTTACAATGAATAATAACAATTTTTGTCAGAAACATTAAATATTGTGTAATATAATTATGATACTTTGAATACGTCTAAGAAAACCTTTTGTGTTAAATTCTTTTATAATTGTTTTAACGTTTATTTAAATTTTATTCATGTATATTCATGAAGTAATTGTAATATTACCATGTATTCGTGCATTTTGAATATTCTTTCATCAAAATGTAGGTAAAAAACACTTGCGACTGGCATCGCTTTATACTTTCAATTTGTTCAATTCAGGGATTGAGACTCTAGAATTCAAGGCCTACATCGTTTGATGCACACATTTGGGAGAAACGACCTTCGTGGAGCCTACAATTCTTACGATTATAATGCGATAAGGATTCACAGCATTTTTTTTTATGTCGTAATACGTAGAAAACATTGTAATATGTTGTATAATTAATGAAATTACAAACAAATAAAAATAAAAATGGGTAAAGATTGTATAAGTAATGCATTACGTGCAAAATCGATGAAAAAAATTAGAAAAATTTTTTATATCGTTTTTATAAATTGTTTACTTGTATTTAGACAATATTACTTATAGTCATCTTAAAGAGCATAAAAAAACGAACAATTTAAAAAAAAAAAAGGTCCCTAGGGTGTGTTGCACCAAAGTTATTAGAGCGGCAATTTTAAACTTCAAACTAGTATAAAATCCTCTATAAAGCATATTTTTACATATAATTTTTTTGGTTCATTTGTGACTAAAAGAAGTATGTTTTTCCAGAATAGTAAAGCCATTGACTGCTTGGAAGCTAAGATAAAAAATAAAAACCAAAATTTCCCATATAATGGGGTTTTTATTTTTTTTGGAGGTTATGTTGCAGGAGTTTCGACTCGCGATGTAAGAATGTTTTGTAGGCAATTTCAAGACGAAGAAATTGGTATTTTTTTGGTTTCTGTACGATAGATAGAACCGGAGATATTTTTAAAAAACCGAAGAAGAAATCGTAAAAAACGCTATTTTTTTAAAAAACGTTAAAAAAAAAACCTTCCGTAGCTCGCTCAATATGGAAACTCCAGGATATCTTTATTCTCATTGCCCTTGACCGAATCATGCAAAAAAACTGCTCCTCTAGAGCAGTTCACATTAATCTGAAATTTCGGCTAATATGACTCCACTATTAAGAATTAACTGATTTTTTGGTACGAGAAAGTTAAAATGCATATCTTTACGCCAGAAAAAAATTAAACCACATTACCGAACATATAAAGAAGAATTATGACTTTGAAAATTCGATATTTTATATGTGACGTTATCGAAAAAGTCTAGTTTTCACATTTCAATGTAATAATTTGTTTATCAAATCGGATAAGATATTAAATATTAACTGCGCTACATATTCGCTAAACTCTATACTTTCGATAGTGCCGATAAAAATACAGAGTCACCGAATATTTAAACAAAATATTTATGTTAAAAGTTGACTTGAAATGTGGTTTATAGATAAATATTTTTAATGGTGACTTTCAAGGAATTATTTGGCAACGCTGCAAGCTGTGTGCTCATGTCACACTTCAGTTCATCTAAAATCTAAAGGCATGTCACAAGCAGTACACTACAGTTCAGCTGCAAGCATTTTAATTTCTACAAGTCGACGTCCATTAAAAACTGGATAATTTGCAAAATCGGACTCTTTTACCAAAATATAAATTACAGTTACAATGCCAATTATCTTGTTCTTCCAGTTATTTAATTAATAATATTACCGTTTCTGTAACCTTACCTTATTGAATCTTTTCTTTGTAGAATTGATAATATTTTGAGTGCGCTGCTTTACTTTTATTTTCACAAATTGTTCCTTATTTTTGCCAACATTACTCCTCACTTTATGTTTCTTATCACTCATTATTATTATAAAATCTCTTTTTGATAAAAAGAAAATGTCACAATATTATTGATTAATGAAATTGACACTTACGTTGACACTTTTGTTATCAACTTCACATTTTACAATCGGCGCCCTGAAAAACGCAGCGTTGCCATATTGTTCTGACAGTAAAATTTACCGAAAAATGAAAAATTTCTAAATACACATAATATTTTCACTTTTTTCTTATAATTAAACATAATAATCAATTATAACTTGATTTTATATAAGTTTAATGCAATATACAAGAGTTTGCTGAGGCCCTGCTTAAGCGCCTACAACATACGCTCCTCCGTGAAAGGAATACCTTAAGTACTTAAGTACTTAACAAATAATCCTTATGGACCCCATAAGTAATAAACAAATGTAAAAAGAAGATTGTAAAGAAGGCTATAAAGAAGGCTTTCTATATGGATCTGGAATCGTCGATAAGGCTGAAACTTACGTGAGTACTAAAAATATATAATTAAATTGTACTTGAAACTTTAAACACGTTTTTCTCAAAACAACATTTTTCAAACTGATTTGCACGATTTCAGACAAACTAATAAGCCAATCGGCTTTGCTCTGTGGCTGCATATTTGTAAAAAATCTCTCTAGCATTGGAACTAGTAAAATTAAAATACATTAACTTTTGCCCGCGATATATGATCGAGTTATCGAGGCCGTATAATATGTCTCGGAGTTCGGTTTGTTTTTGTGGTATTTTTAGAACACGTCAATTTAGTTTATGATTTCGGTTTGTCCTACGGTACTTTTGGAACACGTCTTAATGTAATTTGTCATTGTGTATAATATTTCTTATCATTGTGACTTTAAATATGGCACGGTACGGATCTAATGGAAAAAATGGCCGGTCAGTTTAATTTTCTTCACAGTTTTACACTTGCGATTCTTACAATTTTACAATTTCATTCTTTTGACGCACCTAACATGTAAGTTTTCACGATTTAACTCTGACATGTTTCTCGTTATTATATTTGACATATTTATATTAACATTTTAGTGTGGCGTTTGCACGATATAGTTAGGACACAACGTCTGGCGACGCATGATGTACAATTGTTGCGTATTTAATTATAATTATAATATCTCACTTGAGAAGGGCCAAATTATGGTCGAAACGTTGTGAGTCAGAAAAAATGTGAACTGGCCAGTTGGATCGCTTAATTTTGGATTTTATTATTAACTTTTTCCTTTTATTTTAATGTAAAAGTATTGATTTTTCAACGATTTAAAAAAATTACATGCTTTAAAATAATAAAAAAATAGTTTGTTTTTAATAATTATAGTTCCAACGATAACCGAACATGTGTAGATTAAGAATCTGTTTCATTTTTCTGTTTCAGATTACTGAGTGTCCAGATTTTATGGGAACCGTAGGACCTTGCGCGCTCAGACACGTTGAGCAAATATTTGTATAACTTCCGTTAGTTAGTATTTGTATAACTTTCATTATTTCTACTTGAAAAACTTCTGAATTATACATAAAATATATGTTAATATATATGTAAAACCTAGAATAAATCGCCCGTATAGTTTATGAAAAAAAATCGAGAAAAATAGCGGTAAAAACCTCAAAAAGCTAAAACGCTTCAAAAGCTAAAAACAAAATTTTTAGCTTTTGAAACGATAATCTTTCCTTTAGATAGAAAGTAATCTCAAGTACTATCCAATATTTTTTGTTTGCACTTCAGAAAATCACTTGTACAAGTATAAATTTTACTTTTATGCAAGAAAATGTCAAAGTACCTGCTGTCGAAAGAGTATGCCTTCCTTAGCAAGATGGCGAGCAAGTGCCATAGACTGTTGAAATTGGACGTTGTCATCCGCAGTCCCGTGTACCAAATAAAACATCTTATCATGCAGATACCTTACTTTATCATAAACGTTGGATTCAGCGTAGCCTTTGTAATTAGATGTCACGTTTGGTAATCCCATGTATCTTTCGGCATATGCAGAATCTGCGTCAATAATCATTCGTTAAAATCAGATAAAGTAAATTTAGTAATACAAAATTTAGTAATACAATCAAAAAAATCATGTTCTTAATATAACTGATTTAAACAATCTTTATATTACATTTTCCGGTAGACGAGACCAGGGCTAGTTGGTACACTTTTTTAAAGATTTATTTACACGTAACTAATAAATGGAATACAAGCCGCAAATAAATTTTTCAATAGTCGCATGCATATACAACACAAAAATTATTTTTATACTAAATAGTATAATTAATTTTGTTGCACCAATAACAATTATAAGGCGACATTTGTAACAACCAGCTCCATATACGGGATAAGTTGTTACAGTACTGCATTAAGTTGTGAAAAATCCAGTTTTCAAAGTATAATATATTTAATAAAGAGAAATAACAACAATATTATATTTACATTATTGAGTGCAAAATTATAATGTAGATATAATTTAACTGATGTTCTGTATTGACTGGTTCTGATATGTGAGAGACGTTAACGGTAAAGTCTTACATAAGATTAAAATATCTGCCGCTGTTATGCCAAAATTATGTGTTACATCGACGGAGTTGCTCGAAATTATAAATAGAACAACCTACCCCGTCACAACCAGTCACGACCTTCCATATTTAGATATTTTGATTATTGTTTAAACAAAAAAATGTTTTAAGATATTAACATAACTGGAAGTTATTACGTTTAAAGTAAAGATTTAAAAAACACAGTTAGAATTATGATATGATGACCAGATATAGAAATATGGATATTTATAAATAACATTATATATACAAATACATCACTGATTTATTTTACTTTTGGCTATACAAAACTAAAAATATTTTCTGTTTGTAAAAATACGCTGCTCAGCCAAAAATAACTAATTGAAATATTATCGCAATGTTTTTGCGGAAATACTATATTTTTTATACAATATTATCTTTTGTCACTTTTACAATAATTGCCGTGTACCAACTAGCCCCGGTCTCCCCTAAATCTTCGGAAAATCCACTTATATAAAATAATAAATAAAAATACCAAATTCTCACATATTTTTGTCCTCTTAACATGAATATGAAACTTAAAAATGTCTCTCGGGACAAGAAACATAAAAAGCGCAAAAAAAGAAAAACGCAGGTTAACCTTCGGAAAACTCATCTATATAAAATAATGGGTAAGAATACCCAATTTCTATGTATTGCTTCCTCATAGAGGAAGCTTTGTTTTCGTAAATTTCGTATAAGAACCTTTGATTGCGTATAATGTTGGGTCTAGTCAACCAAATTTAAAAGAATTATATATGAAATAGGGGTAGAAGAAACCAAAGAAAAGATTGTTTTTTGAGTTTTTGATGTTAATATGTTCAGAGTGTTCTACAATGTCGAAATATCGCTTTAAAATCGCATGTCCGCGTGTGCGTGCGTGCGTGCGTGCGTGCGTGCGTGCGTGCGTGCGTGCGTGCGTGCGTGCGTGCGTGCGTGCGTGCGTGCGTGCGTGCGTGCGTGCGTGCGTGCGTGCGTGCGTGCGTGCGTGCGTGCGTGCGTGCGTGCGTGCGTGCGTGCGTGCGTGCGTGCGTGCGTGCGTGCGTGCGTGCGTGCGTGCGTGCGTGCGTGCGTGCGTGCGTGCGTGCGTGCGTGCGTGCGTGCGTGCGTGCGTGCGTGCGTGCGTGCGTGCGTGCGTGCGTGCGTGCGTGCGTGCGTGCGTGCGTGCGTGCGTGCGTGCGTGCGTGCGTGCGTGCGTGCGTGCGTGCGTGCGTGCGTGCGTGCGTGCGTGCGTGCGTGCGTGCGTGCGTGCGTGCGTGCGTGCGTGCGTGCGTGCGTGCGTGCGTGCGTGCGTGCGTGCGTGCGTGCGTGCGTGCGTGCGTGCGTGCGTGCGTGCGTGCGTGCGTGCGTGCGTGCGTGCGTGCGTGCGTGCGTGCGTGCGTGCGTGCGTGCGTGCGTGCGTGCGTGCGTGCGTGCGTGCGTGCGTGCGTGCGTGCGTGCGTGCGTGCGTGCGTGCGTGCGTGCGTGCGTGCGTGCGTGCGTGCGTGCGTGCGTGCGTGCGTGCGTGCGTGCGTGCGTGCGTGCGTGCGTGCGTGCGTGCGTGCGTGCGTGCGTGCGTGCGTGCGTGCGTGCGTGCGTGCGTGCGTGCGTGCGTGTGTGTGCGGACTTAATGTCCGTGGTTGCTCTAACTTCCGCAAATATTGAGATATTGGGCTGTTTTTTTTTTATCGATAGAGTATCATTCAAGGAAGGTTGGTATTGAATTTGGCAATGATTGGTAACGGAGTTCTTTTTTAAAAAAATTTTGAATTTTTTTATAAATGTCCGTGGTTGCTCTAACTTTCGTAAATATTGAGATATCGGGCTGAATTTTTTTTTAATCAATAGAGTATCATTCAAGAAAAGTTGGTATTAAATTTCGTGATAATCGGTAAAGGTGTTCTTTAAAAAAAAAAATTTAATTTTTTTAGAAATAAACACGCAAAAAACAGGCAAATGAGAGCCGAAACGCCGATTACAAGGCGATAAAAATAACTAAATTTAATTCCGAAGAAACTCATAATTGCATGTATTACGAGAGCTTTAACCTTTTATTGTTTTTTTTAGAAATGTCTGTGCTTGCTCTAACTTTCGCAAATATTGAGATATCGGGCTGATTTTTTTTTTTAATTGATAGAGTATTATTTAAAGAAGGTTGGTATAGAATTTGGCGATAATCAGTAAAGGGGTTCTTTTTAAAAAATTCTTTAAATTTTTTTTGAAATGTCCGTGGTTGCTATAACTTTTGCAAATTTTGAAATATTGGGCTACTTCTAATTTTATTATATTTTTTTCTATCCCTATTTCATATATAATACTTTAAGATTAGGTTGATTATATCGGTCGGTATATCTAATAATCAATAAAAGGGTTTTTTCTTTATAAAATTTTGAATTTTTTGACGATCGGTGAAGGAATTACCGATTTCTGCTTAAAAAGTGTATAAGATGTACATGTAATTTTATATAGAGTATTATTAAAATAAAGTTGTTTTGAATTTTGCGACTTTTGGTGAAAGGGTTATCGATTTTTGCTTTAAAAATGTGTAAATTATTTGACGAATAGAATATTATTTAAGGAAGGTATTGAATTTGGCGAAAATCAGTGAAAAGGAGTTATCGATTTCTGCTCAAAAAGTTACATGTATTGAATTTGGCGATAATCGGTAAAAAGATGTACATGTAATTTTATATAGAGTATTATTAAATATCACCAAAATCAACATCAACTTTCTTTTAATAATACTCTCTTTAAAAAAAATACATCCCACTATCTCAGAAATTGTAAAAGAGCAACCAAAGACATTTCTAACAAAATTCAATACTCTCTCTCTCTCTCTCTCTCTCTCTCTTTCTATCTATTCTTTATTAATACTTTATTTATTAAAATATATGCACCGGGTTCTAAACTCCAATAAGATGAAACCTAGGAGAAAATAAATAATTATTATGATATATGACCAATCGCGCGAAGCAGGTTGTGCTTTTGTTCGATCGATTTAAACTATGATTTAAAAAAATTATAATTTTATTAAGAGTTTGAAACAATCAATAAAGCTTATCACAATAAAAAAAAATGTGCAAGTAGAAACTTATACATTGCTTCCTCATAGTTTTTAAGTGTGCAAGTAGAAACTTGTTTAAGTGAGCAAGTAGAAACTTGCACATTGCTTCCTTTTTTTAGTTTTTTTAGTTTTTTTTAGTTTTTTTAGTTTTTCTAGTTTTTCTAGTTTTTTTAGTTTTTTTAAGTTAATGTACATAATTATGTACACAGGCCCCTAAAGAGTTAAGTGTGCAAGTAGAAACCTTTGCTCACAAAGCTTCCTCTATGAGGAAGCTTTTATTTTATTTAATGTATAATTATTAGTATTTATTTGTTTTGGCTTCCTCATAGAGGAAGCTTTGTGAGCGAAGGTTTCTACTTGCACACTTAACTCTTTAGGAGCCTGTGTACATAATTATGTACATTCACTAAAAAAACTAAAAAAAACTAAAATAACTTAAAAAAGGAAGCAATGTGCAAGTTTCTACTTGCTCACTTAAACAAGTTTCTACTTGCACACTTAAAAACTATGAGAAAGCAATGTACAAGTTTCCACTTGCACACTTACAAACTATGAGGAAGCAATGTACAAGTTTCTACTTGCACATTTAAAAACTATGAGGGAGCAATGCACAAGTTTCTACTTGCACATTTAAAAACTATGAAAAAGCAATGTGCAAGTTTCTACTTGCATACTTAAAAACTATGAGGAAGCAATGTGCAAGTTTCTACTTGCACCTTTTTTTTAATTCTGATAAGTTTTATTGCGACTAATATTTGTTACACTAATATTTGTTATACTATTATCCAAAAAATTTATGAAAGTTACAGCAACCACGGTCCTTTCTAAAACAAAGTACCTATAGCATTCGTAAGTTTTTTATAAATTGTTCTCACAAGTTAACGATTACCTTACTTGTATTTCTTTTCAAATAGATGACGTAGAATATAAATCTTTTCGAATTGACTGTTACAATATAAATATTGCGACTAATATCTGTTATATTAGTCGATATCTCAAAATTTACGAAAATTAAAGCAACCACGGAAATTTCTAAAAATAGCCAGAAATCGGTAATCCTTTTACCGATCCTTGTTAAATTCAACACCAACCTACCTTTAATGATACTCTATCTATAAAAAAATTAAGTTTAATATCTCAAAATTTCGGAAATTAGAACAAACACGTTGATTTTTTAAACAAAAATTGGTAACCCTTTTATTATTATTCATTAATTCTATTATATTCTTTAATTTTTTCTACCCCTCCTTTATATATAATTCTTTAAAAATTTTTGTTAAAAACAGTCAAGTTTACTGAAATTTCTATAACTCAAGAACTGATTAACCAAAATTTTAAAGAATTATATATGAAATAGGGGTAGAAAAAACTGAAAAATATAATAGAATTAGAAATAGATCGATATCTTGAATATTGAAAAAGCTACAGCGTAAAACACACTTTTCTAATACCGGTCGACAGATTTTAAAAATCGGTAACTCCTTCATCGATGTTCGCCAAATCTTAAAGGATCATATATCAAATAGGGGTAGAAAAAACTAAAGAATATAATAAAATTAGAAATAGTGCAATATTTCAAAATTTACAAAAGTTAGAGCAACCACGGACATTAAAAAAAAAATTCAAAATGAAAAAAAAAAACTCCTTTACCGATTATCGCCAAATTCAATACCAACCTTCCTTGAATGATACTCTATCGATTAAAAAAAAACAGCCCGATATCTCAATATTGCTTCCTCATAGAGGAAGCTTTGTTTTCGTGAATTTTGTATATGAACCTTTGATTGTGTATAAAGTTGGATCTAGTCAACCAAATGTAAAAAAAATATATATGAAATAGGGGTAGAAGAAACCAACAAAGAGAGTGGTTTTTGAGTTTTTTCTGCCATATGTTTAAATTATTGTAAAACGTCGAAATATCGCCTTAAAAAAATGTCCGTATGTATGTGTGTGTGTGTGTGTGTGTGTGTGTGTGTGTGTGTGTGTGTGTGTGTGTGTGTGTGTGTGTGTGTGTGTGTGTGTGTGTGTGTGTACGGATGTGATGGTGTGGTTGCTCTAACTTCCGCAAATATTGAGATATCGGGCTGAATTTCTTTTATTTGATAGAATATCATTTAAGGAAGGTTGGTATTGAATTTGGTGATGATCGGTAAAGGGATTCTTTTTTTTTAATTTTTAAATTTTTTTTAGAAATGTTCGTGGTTACTATAACTTTTGCAAATTTTGAAATATTAGGCTATTTATAATTTTATTATATTTTGTCCGTGGTTGCTATAACTTTTGCAAATTTTGAAATATTGGGCTATTTCTAAATTTATTATATTTTTTCGTTCTTTTCTACCCCTATTTTATATATAATACTTTAAGATTAGGTTGATTATCGGTATTTTGAATTTTTTGAGGATCGGTGAAGGGATTACCGATTTCTGCTTAAAAAGTGTATAAGATGTACATGTAATTTTATATAGAATATTATTAAAATAAAGTTGTTTTGAATTTTGCGAGGATCGGTGAAAGAGTTATCGATTTTTGCTTAAAAATTGAATTTGGCGATGATCAGTGACGATAATCGGTAAAAAAGTTCTTTTTTAATAAAATTTTGAATTTTTTTTAGAAATGCCCGTGGTTGCTCTAACTTTTGTAAATTTTGAAATATTTCTAATTTTATTATATTCTTCAGTTTTTTTTTTACTTTATATATTTAGTATATATGTTTTTTTTAATAAACATATAAAAAGGTAAAAAGGTTCTTTCTTTATAAAATTTTAAATTTTTTTAGAAATGCCCGTGGTTGCTCTTTTTAAGTGTGCAAGTAGAAACTTGCACATTGCTTCCTCATAGTTTTTAAATGTGCAAGTAGAAACTTATACATTGCTTCCTCATAGTTTTTAAATGTGCAAGTGGAAAGTAGAAACTTGCACATTGCTTTCTTATAGTTTTTAAGTGTGCAAGTAGAAACTTGCACATTGCTTCCTCATAGTTTTTAAGTGTGCAAGTAAAAACCTGCACATTGCTTCTTTATAGTTTTTAAGTGTGTAAGTAAAAACCTTCGCTCACAAAGCTTCCTCTATGAGGAAGCCAAAACAAATAAATACTAATAATTATATATTGAATAAAATAAAAGCTTCCTCGTAGAGAAGCTTTGTGAGCAAAGGTTTCTACTTGCACACTTAAAAACTATAAGGAAGCAATGTGCAGGTTTCTACTTGCACACTTTTTGCGAAAGTTAGAGCAACCACGGACATTTCTAAAAAAAATTCAAAATTTTCTAAAAAAGAACCTCTTTATCGATCAACGCCAAATTCAATACCAACCTTCCTTGAATGATACTCTATCGATTAAAAAAAACAGCCCGATATCTCAATCTTTGTGGAAGTTAGAGCAACCACAACATCAAATACACACACACACATACTGACATTTTTTTTAGGCGATATTTCGACGTTTTACAACAATCTCAACATATTGGCAGAAAAAACTCAAAAATCAATCTCTGCGTTGGTTTCTTCTACCCCTATTTCATATATAATTTTTTAAAATTTGGTTGACTAAACCCAACTTAACCTTTAGACCGCCGGCATTTGATGAGTTTTAATCCTCTTAGAAAGTCCTCAAATTGTTGTGCTTATATCTTACATATAACCGATACAAAGTTCCGATCACACGTAGAGACTATATTTAGTCTTTCCGGCGGTCTAAAGGTTAAACGCAATCGAAGGTTCATATACGAAGTTCACAAAAACAAAGCTTCCTCTATGAGCAAGCAAAAGTGTGCAAGTAGAAATTTGCACATTGCTTCCTCATAGTTTTCAAGTGTGCAAGTGGAAACTTGCACATTGCTTCCTCATAGTTTTTAAGTGTGCAAGTAGAAACTTGCACATTACTTTCTCATAGTTTTTAAGTGTGCAAGTAGAAATTTGTACATTGCTTTCTTATAGTTTTTAAGTGTGCAAGTAGAAACTTGCACATTGCTCTTTCATAATTTTTAAGTGTGCAAGTAGAAACTTGTACATTGCTTCCTTATAATTTTTAAGTGTGCAAGTAGAAACCTGCACATTGCTTCCTCATAGTTTTTAAGTGTGCAAGGAGGAACTTTTGCTCACAAAGCCTCCTCTATAAGAAAGCCAAAACAAAAATATACTAATAATTATGCATCAATAAAGTAAAAGCTTCCCCATAGAGGAGCTTTGTGAGCAAAGGTTTCTACTTACACACTTAAAAACTATGAGGAAGCAATGTGCAGGTTTCTACTTGCACACTTAAAAATTATAAGGAAGCAATGTGCAAGTTTCTATTTGCACACTTAAAAATTATGAAAAAGCAATGTGCAAGTTTCTACTTGCATACTTAAAAACTATAAGAAAACGATGTACAAATTTCTACTTGCACACTTAAAAACTATGAGAATGCAATGTGCAAGTTTCTACTTGCACACTTAAAAACTATGAGGAAACAATGTGCAAGTTTCTACTTGCACACTTGAAAACTATGAGGAAGCAATGTGCAAGTTTCTACTTGTTTTTGTTCTCTGAACATAAATATGAAACTTAAAAATGGTGATCAGAAGAGAAAGTTGAAGAGAAAACCATAAAGGTAATTATTTGGAATAGCGCCTCATCCTAATTTTGATATTTTTTTCTGTCTCTCTTGATAAAAATTTATTGTTGTGACTTCGACAGTGATAATCAATTGGGGAAGCTCGAAGAATATGTACCCTACCTATTTTTTAATGGGAGCGGAAGCTACTGCCTCCACGCATACATATTTTTTACGCGAAACAAGGTGCCACATGGGTTTACAACTTCCCACGCGTGGAAAGCCCATGTACTTTGCAAGACAACATATGTCAAGGTCAAAGTCATTAGAGAATGGGATGTTTTTATGCTGTGACGTTACAGTTCCGCTGCATCGCGGCAGCCAGCGTCCCCGCCGCCGCGCGCCGTCACAAAACGCGGGTTCGCGCCCGAGGACGATCCAATGAAACAAAATCAAAATCTCCAGGGGCCTAATATATTAATCCCTTTCTTTTATTTTGTACAATTATGGGCACCTCGCCGAAGCGAACATACAGGGACGTCTCCATCGGAATGCGGCTAATCGAGGAATTCGAGACCAGAGGAGAGGGCCAACCGTTGAGGCGATTAGTGGCGGCGAGACGAGAAAGGCGCGAAAAAACGCGCGTTGCGCGTGATTCGGCGGCTAGCGGAACGTATTGTGGCAGGACTCCCGGCGCCGGGAATGAACGCTTTCCCCGGCCGATCTCCACTTCAATGACTGGACTTGAAATGGCTGGCCACCATCCCAGGGTCACCGGAGAGTATTCTCGAAGAAACAGCAAGTTTAGACCGCTAAAAAGAATCCCAGGAGGCCGCTGCGAGAACAAGGAGTCGCCAGACGCTCTTGCAGGATATGCTGACGGCACTGCGCGAGGATCTCATCGCGAGCTCGCGAGCCCGCCTTTGGTTGGCTCGCGTTATCGCGTAAAAGGGCCGCACAACCCTTGGATAGGGCGCGCCATCGATTTCGCTGTCGAGCAAATTCCGCTCGATCTCTTCCTGGTCGTCCTCCGGCGTGAAAAATCTCGTTGTTTTCGCGCACTTTGGGTATAAGATTGGCGAAGTTCCAGCCTGAGCCTCAAGAATTGAGAGCAGCGGCGTAGGAGAGAAGTCCGTACGCCGGTGAGGTTGCCTTGAACTCTTTGTGAAGCAACGAACCAGCCCTCCAGATCACGTTCCCGCTCTGATTCCGACACGCGGTTTATTAGTGAACATCCGAAAGGATGTAATTTTTGGCGTCAGTGTTGGCGGTCGGCATTGGGCGCGAGGGGCCCCGAGATAGCCTCGTCGGCTAAAAGGGTCATCGATTACCGCTCCTGGAGATCGCAACCATGAGTGGACGCAGCTGCGCAGGCGAGCCTTCGGCAGCGGCCGAAGTACGGGAATCGTATATCCGCCATTAGTGTCGTGCGGTGTACTCGCGTTTGCTTTCGCGTACGCGTTCTCGATTTTGCGTTGTATTATTTTGCGTTCTATTTTGCGTTGTACTTGGTGTAATCGCGTGCGGTATCCCGCGTTATATTGGGTGTTCTTGCGTACTATATTTTGCGTCGTCCGAAGTGTTCTCGCGTGTGTCATTTCGCTTATTGTTTTGCTTCGTAATTTGTGTTGCCGTGTATTAGACTCCGCGTGCAATATTTGTGTTAGATTTAGCTTCTCCTTGCGTTATATTTCGCGTCCGACGTTCTCGCCTACTTAGAATTATTGCGAGTTATATTGAGCGATTTATGGTGCGTCGGATTGAGAGTGTCGCGCGTGTTATAGCGGTGTGGTATAAGTCGCATGATATTCAGCGTTGTGTTTAAAGTCCCGCGCCTCCCTCGAGCGTATGGTACCCTGGCGACAAGACCCTTTTGCAGTTTCGAACATTTCGTCCTTGCGCGCCGAGCGTGGCGCCGCATTTTTTTTGCCTAATTATATCTTATGTTTAGTATTAAGTTCTATTCGACTGTGTGTCATACTATGAGATTACTTCATATGTAATTCGCGTTTAAATTCTTTTCTGTGATGTTAATTCGATGCAGTATCTAATTGTCTTTTGTTCGATTATACCAGATGGCTTTCGATTCAGTTATATTACTACGCGTTTGCTGCGACTTCATCTAGAGTTCCGTTAATTCTTATTTTCGATTTCACATTAATTCAATGCTGTAATTCTACGAATTCTAGTATTCAGTATTAAGTTCAGAGTGTTATCTATTTTCAGCTACTCAATCATTCAATTCACTAAATTCTTGATCCTTGACATCAGATTTCACTGTGTTCCTTAATTATAATAAAGATTGTTACCGATTACTACGAAATATCTGAGTGTTGCTTAAGGGTCAGTCTACAATCAGTCGTATGTCGGAGTTGGATGCCGGAACGTAGCCGATGGTCCAATGAGGAAAATTTGTTTCAAAAAAAAAAAAAGAGAAAGAGAGAGAGAGAGAGAGATAATTATGCAGTAATAATTAGGCTTCGCCCCTCCTGCACTCCCTCATTGTGTGAGTAAACCTAGGAGTGTGGGCGGGAGGGTTCTGCCCCGCACCCTCCCCCCGTGCACTGGGCGGTGTGGGTTGGGTTGATGGGTGGGCAGAGGGCAGTACAATACTGGCTACGCGTAGTAATACTGACAAGGGAACGGTCGGAAGTCCCTCACCGATTTGGATGGGCTTTGGATATGTTGTAGAGCATCAAAAAATATTAGACACGTATTTTTTTTAGCTGCGTATCTTGACGTTTAGGGGTTGAAACAACTCCTCGAAAATAACGGATTTTATAGTTTTTATAGTTTTTAGCAAATATCTGCGAAAATATAAGGCGTAATGACAAAAAATTTATATGAAATGTTTATGGCTTTTTGTGCTCTTTACAATGGCGTAATCAGATTTTTTAAATTTGTAAAATTTTTTAATTTAATCCCACCCCCCACCTATTATTTTTGCCAAATATAACAATTTTTCCAACGCAAATTTAAGAGCGTCGAATGCCAAATACATCCATGTATATTTTTATTATGATACTATTATTCGATTTTTGGCAAGACGAGATGATATGTGGTATAGGCGTCGCGCTAGGTAGGTGTTGCGTTATTTCTGTTCAGTTGCGTCGTACGCTTAAAAATTTCCATTACTATATACTACGACATAATATGCGATGAAAATCCAAGCAGAGGAAAAGATATCACGTCATCCGAAGTTCAAATGGCGCGTGCGCAAAACAGTGTTATAAATACGCGTCAAAGTAAATTGTTGTGAGCGCACAACGGTATAATTATTCATTAATGTAATACGACTCTAGCGACTAAAGTCATTCCTGAATTCCGCCAAAAGACCTGACGATTGCATCGGACGATCGATCAAACTGGGCGGAGAAGTTAACGCTATCTCGAAAGCGTTCGAGGGAGCGAGAGAGTCCCTGAGCTAGCAACGGAATGTCGACTCCCATATTATAAATACTACCGCCGAATTGTAAGATCGGGCGGGCAGTCGTACATAATGTATGTAAATTACATTTACGGCACATATTCATCGCAAAGATGATGATCATGAAAGAAATGTGTTATGCAAAGCGATTTTTTGCACGAAGAACAAATAATTATGGCAGTTTTACCACAAATGTCGCATTCTACTTTAAAATTACTCTTGAAACAAAATTCGACTGGTGTTTGAAATTTACTCGGCCTATTTTGTATATATCCACTTTTAAACCATGCATATTTCAATAAATTTTGAAACCTAGGCGATGAAAATTGATTGTGCGTTAATGACTGCAATTTCAAGATATTATTTCGAACATGAAGATCTATTGCAAGGTCTAACATTATAACCATATCAGAAAAATATCTAATAAAATTTTTCCACAATCGGAAACCGTATACATCTAATGGTTGTATTCTTCCCGTTGTACCAGCCGGAATAGTTAATGAAACAAAGTCAGTTACACTATCTGGTTTAGTTTCTGCAATTATATTAGGACAATGCCCACTCCATGAATCTAATAATAATACAGATTTTGGTCCGACATTCGGAAAAAATACATCTTTTAACCAAGTTTTTACATGATTTGATGTTAATTTGCCTGATTTTGAAGCCGTAACAAAAATATTAGGCGCGTTGAATAATGTTTCTTGCACTGTCGGACCAAACGTCCTGTAACTTCTTTCAATGTAATAAAAAGAGGCGACAATAATCTACCATCAGCGGAAATAGTTGGCTGTATAGTGTAACTATGTGTGGTTGCTGATATAGATTGTACTACAGATTCTACCTTTTTTACACTTTTATGTGATAAAGTACGACCGGAGTGAAATTCTAACTGGAATCCACTCTGATCCGAATTGTAAATATTTTCCATTCCATATCGATCAATGTAATATTTTACGTTAGTAATAAATGTGTCGCACTTATTTTCCAAATCTTCTTTTAATAGCAAAGATTTTTTTGTTACAAATTTAGTTATTTTCCGAGACAATATTATGTGTAATTTTAAATCTTTTCACCCACGTTTCTGAAGCTTTGAATCCTGCCGCATTTTTCTTTTTTTGTGCTCGAGAAGCCCATCGTGCGATGTCAATATCATGAATAATATAATTCCTCTTTCAAAAGCTTCATTAAAACAATTTAATGTGTATGCAGAAATTCTTTCTAATTTTTCCAATCTACTACCACCTTCACTAATTTGGCTCTCCCATCGTCGTAGTTGTTGTATTGATGTAACTTTTCTGAACTTTTGTTTAACTCCTTCAAACGATCTTCCCCTTATTTTACCACTCTTCCAGTATTCCACAGCTTGCCTTTTATAGTCACTTGATATTGTTACCTCAACAAAGTTACAAATAATTTCTTCCGGAAGATATACTTTACCATCATCTTCCTCAAATGAATCAACTCTTCCCGGTTCTGGAATCTCATATGTATCATAAAAACCTAAAGTTTCTTCCTCTTCTACGTAAAATTTTTGGTTTTGTATTTCAAGCAGCATACGTTCAATGTTTTCTTTTACTTTTTCTTCCTCTGAAATTGTCGGACTTGGTGAATAGTTGAAAGCAGTGAAAGTTGCAGAAAGTAGCATTATTACATTGTATAGATTAAACTTCATTCTGAAAGATATTAAAATTAAATATTTGTCTCAAACTTTAATTATATAAATAAATACACACTTTATAATGGAGTGGTTTTTATGTTAGGTTTGATACCGTCTCTTTCTCTTCTCTATTTCTTGATTACAAAAGGTATGTGAATCAAAAATTAATTAATCAAAACTGAATAATAATTCTGCGTTTTGCGTGTAATGACAATAGAGACAGTAATAAAAAATATTGAAATATTCTGATACTCTGACAAGGAGGTAATCTAAAATTTGAAGCAAACAAAAAAATTAACTTTATTAACTAAAAATAATTTTTTCACAACACTTCCATGGAAAGTTCGACTTTCCATGTTTGTAAAGAAGGGCGAAAGCGGCCAATTTCACACCAGAGCGGCATAGCGGGCGGAAAGTAACCATTTTCCTCCCTAGGGAGGAAAGTAATCACTTTCCGGGAAGGAAAGTAAGCCCTGGCTTGAAACTGACCACTCTCGCCTCTCTCTAGGCATGGAAGTCAAACTTTCCGTAAAGGTATTGTGAAAAATATCGTGTGCACCTCGGGGCGAAAGCTTTTTCAGACTCGTGTGATTTGCCGCCCTCGCCTTTGGCTTGGGTGGCAAACTTCACGTCTGAAAAACGCTGCTTTATCCCCTTGGTGCACAATATACTATAGTAGGTGCTTACAACGTGACATTTTATAAGCAAAAAAAATTATATAGTCACTGGCAAGACTGGTAAAGAATTGAGTAAGAGCTGAATTATAAAAAATTATATTAAATATTCAATGTCAAAGAAAAAAGTAACAAGCGTAAGAAACCAATAAAAGTTAACAATAAAAATGCACTTACATGTTCACAAAACGACAGCGTGCAATACAGTTTTTTAGCACTTCAGACTTATGATCTGAAATGCTTGCTTTTCGGAATTATGACACAAGCAAATGATATTCAAATGCGTGAATTTGGTTGTTGATTTTGTTGTACCGTAACCGAGATAGTATATTATTGTAGCGGTTAATGTGACGCACGTGTTCATTCAGATTATGATTTGCGACTGCCCGCCCGATCTTACAATTCGGCGGTATTTATAATGTTGGAGTCGACATTCCATTGCTAGTCCAGGACTCTCGAAATAGCGTTTACCTCTCGCTGTCAGCGCCTTGTGCTGGCCTTTGCATCAGCGCTTTCAGTCATCCCGGAGTTGAAATGGAAATTTTTAAGCGTACGACGCAACTGAACAGAAATAACGCAACACCTACCTACAGCGCGACGCCTGCGCCTATACCACATATCATCTCGTCTTGCCAAAAATCGAATAATGGTATCATAATAAAAATATACATGGATGTATTTGGCATTTGACGCTCTTAAATTTGCGTTGGAAAAATTGTTATATTTGGCAAAAATAATAGGTAAAGGTAAGGTTAAATTAAAAAATTTGACAAATTAAAAAAATTACGCCATTGTAAAGAGCACAAAAAGCCATAAGCATTTCATATAAATTTTTTGTCGTTACGCCTTATATTTTCGAAAATATTCGCTAAAAACTATAAAATCCGTTATTTTCGAGGGGTTGTTTCAACCCCTAAACGTCGAGATACGCAGCTAAAAAAAAATACGTGTCTAATAATTTTTGATGATCTACAACATATCCAAAGCCCATCCAAATCGGTGAGGAACACTTTCGTTCCCTTGTGAGTGACATACCAAGAGCTGCGTACAGGTGAATCTCATGTGAAGCTTTGTTTACATAAAAGTATAAGCATAGGACACCTCTACTTAAACGAGCTCGTAAAGCACCCCACGAATCCGTGTGACCGCAGGGAGACGATATACAATAAGAAGAATTGGAGGAGACCCATTTTATGTATTTTATGTATTACTAGATGACATAAAATATGTGTATTCAGGAAATCAATAGAGAATATATAATGTTTCATTATGTATATATATATAAACGAGTTCATAAAGCCACGAACCCGTGACAACTCATCTCGCGTGAAAAGTGTAAGCATATTAATTGTAAGCATACTCGTAAGTTGTCCTTGAATATCCTTCTTACTGTTGTTGATATTTCTTACAAATTTCAAACTGTACTCTTCGAAAATGAGTATACGATAGGTTTTCGTACAAATAACTTGTTGAACTGTCAACAAGTGAAATTTTACCTCGTACTAACAACAAATTACAACGAGTTGTTGAAGTATTTATGCGCAAAGAATGTTATTCGCGCAAAAGTGCAGTGTCCGCGTTGCAACAATGTTGTAGAATTGACAGGTGGACAACCATTAACTATACATTGTATACAACATTATTTTAAACAAGTACAAAGACGCAAGCGCAAGAGACTAATTTGTAATTTCAAAATAAGTGCTTTAACCGGGACTTGGTTTGCGCAAGGCCTTATAAATATTGCTGTAAGTTGTCGATTAATATCTTGCTATATCATGATGATGAATAGCCCTCGACAAAGATTTCTGGAAAAGGAGCTCGATACTTCGCCACACACAGCAGTTAATTGGGCCAACTTTTGCCGGGAAGTAATTAATTTATGTCCTAATGATTTTATTCGTAAATCTACATGTATAATATTTAAATACAACAATGTGGCATTTTAGCATGAATCAATGGTTGACGCACAAACAAAATCAAATTGGTGGAATTCGTTGAAATTGATGAAGCTAAATTTGGACGTCGCAAATACCACACGAGACAATGGCTCTTTGGTAGTGTACAACGGGGCACGAAAAAGATGTTTGTCGTGCCAGTTGTATCTCGTAGTGCAGAAATGCTATTGCCGTTGATTGAAAAATACATTACTAATGGGTCAATAATCTACAGCGATTGTTGGAAAGCCTACGAAAAAATCGACAAAAAAACATAGCGCAGTCAATCATTCTCAAAATTTTGTTGATTCAAATACGAGTCCATACCCAAAACATAGAACGTTTATGGAAAGATATTCGCGAAGGTATTCCACGATATGGTCGTAAAGAGTACTATTTTAATCATTATTTAGCGGAATTTATGTTTAAAAAAGCATACGATTTTCATGAACGATTAGATGCTTTTTTTGGAATAATGTCCATTATGTATCCTTTAACAGAAAATATAAATGCATAAATATTATAGTAATTATTATCATTTTGTCCTGTAATTTCTTTTTTTTTGGTAAAGCAAATTTATAAATTACAAAGTGAGGCTTACGTGCATGGGGGGGGGGGCAACCCCCCCCCCGCTCACGTTTAAAGCAAAATACATTTCCTACCCGGGCACGCCGAAGGGGGGGGGCAAAACTCCCCCCGCCCACCCATCAACCCAACCCATACCAGTGCACGGGCGAGTGCGGGGGGAAGGGCGGAGACCCCTCTGCCCACGCATGTACTTTGATATATGCGTGAACTATTTCGACATATATATTAGTCATGTATGCCTTCCAATACTCAAAATAGCTGCTATATTTTCCAAACTTTTTTTTGTTAATAACTTTTTAACGAATAACGAGCGATGGCTAAAACCTTCCGAAGGTCACTCAGGAGGGTGACCTTGACAACATACCCGGGAAAAAATATTCATATCTAATCATATATATGATCATATTAATTTGGACATGTATGGTCAGGTATGGAAATTGGCCAGATCTAAGGATATATGATCTGGTATTATTGTATATGTTAATATCTGATCAGGTATGATCAGGTACGAACTTATATGTTCTGTCACGTCTTTTTCTGCGCCCGAGGCGCACGACGGATCAAAAAGGGGAAAAGGAGAGAAGGATAATAGGCCTTTCCAGCATTCTCTCGCACATCCGACACTTTACTAACCGAAGTTTAATGTTGGGCGCCAGACGCGTAAATTTGCGTCCACTAATGTACGCCAAAATCACAAAAAACCAAACGCGAAACGTAATAAGGTCGGTGTGCGAGGAATCGGCCAGCTCGAACTACTACTCAGGGCGGGGTGGAAAAAGGGCAGCGCGATATCCGGTGGGGGTGACACGTAAAACATACACTCACGTGGTTAATTAAATTGGAGAACAAAATTTTATTGTAAATAATCGCGTAGTTAATGAACAAAAGAAGAATGAAATTATAGAATCCAAACATTGATATTCGTGTAGTTAATGAACAACAGAAAGACGAAATTATGAAACTCAGACATTAATTAATTTTACAGATAGTGAGTGAACGAAGCTAGGCAGTAGCCAATTAAACACGCGAGTAACATAGAATATCGGCAAAAGACACAGCCGAATGAAATAACCGGAGTAAGCGCGAAATAATATGAGGCGAGATATCGCGAAATAGTAGCGGGTCACGCTCGGGGCGCGTGAACGCCACGTTCCAAGCCGCACAGGAATTCTGTCGTTAAGTATCTTAATCTAACGCAAATATCTTACTCTAACGCAAATCTCTTAATCTAACGCAATTATCTTCATCTAGCGCGAGTAATGACCCAACGCAACCAAGACCGAGCGCAACATGGGATCGACAACGATATTCTAACGCGAAGGATCATGGGCAGAGGCCCTCAATAGAACGCAAGATACTATAACTAACGCGGAAATACGTGCGAAATTACCGCGAATAACAGTGGACGCAACAATCAGCCACGCCGCTTATGCGTGAACGCAAGAAACAGCCAAACACGATTAATCTCTACCGCACTTAATGTCCTAACGCAAAAATCCACCGAACGCGAGTAATATTCCAACGCAAATCATATCGGAACGCACTTAATCTGTGCCGCGAAGAATAACCGAACGCGAATCGTAATCTAACGCAAATAATATTCTATCGCGAGTACCCTCTAAACGCAATCACTCCAACGCGAAAAATGACCGGACGCGAATGATATTCTAGAACGCAATTCTTCCAACACGAGAAGCCATCGTGACGCGAGTAACACGCGAAAGTAATTACCGAGTCAACGCAACAATTACTCCCAACGCAATCAACGAGTCAAATAGCCCGACGCAATAACATCCTACGCCAGAAAGACCCGAAAGAATATCTCAGCGCAATTAATTACGACGCATAAGGAACGCGTGACCGCGAACGCGAAGGTCGCGAGTGGCGATTTCCCGATATCAAAACTCGCCCTCGACGCATCGGCCGCGATCTCCAGAGGCTCGCACTTTTGGTCACGATCCGGTGGCCACGAGACCATTCCGGTGCCCTTCGCGGTCGTTATCGATCGCGAAATCAACGTCTAGTCGGCGAGTAACGTCGACATTAAATTATCCCGAGCGAGAGCGCAACCCGGAGGGCGGTATCGTGGCTCTACATGTTAAAATTTAACCGAGGCAACCTCACCGTTCGTCGGCTCTCCCTCGTACGTTCCTCGCCGTCGCCCTAAGGGTCAGGAGAGTCGCCAACTCGACCCACAGAATCGCCAAGAAAATCGTCAAGAAAATCGCCAGTTAATACCGCGGCGGACAACTTTGACGCGTAGGCTGCCGAAGATGATCCCAGAGTGCTCCCGAAATTTCGCTCGATCGCGGAATCGATTGCGCGCCTCACCCCGGGCGTACGCAGCCGTTCTACGCTATCGCGCGGACCAATTGGGGGCGAGCCCGCAAGCTCGCGACGTATCCTTGCGCAGGGCCGACAATCCTGGCTCCCGCAGGGCGCTTAAAGTTTCTTCGCGCGTACGGTGATTTCGCCGGGGTTCTTCCCGGTAGCGGGCAAGACGTCCCCGTGTTTCTCGTCTCGGTCCGGGAATGGTGGCCATCCATCCCGGAGTCCTTTTTGGTGAAGAGGGCAGGCAAAGTTTATTCCGCCCCGGCGTCCCGGGGCCCTGCCTCTACGGGTCCGACCGCCGCCGTATCACGCGCCGCGCGCGTGTCCTTCCGCGCTCCCTTGCGCCCGTCGGTCCGCGAGTCTCGCCGCAGTCCGCTCGCGTCGATCGATATTTTGGCTCGATTCCTCTCGGTTGACTCCGCATTTTACGATCCACTGCATCTCCTCAGGAATTCCAGTTTCAGCTCGGTAAAGCGCCACGCATTAATACAAAATAACAAAAAAAAGGATCAAAAATACGGAAACGCAATTATAATTATGCCCCTGGAGATCTCTCGCTCGACTCTTTGGACCGTCTTCGGACGCGAAGCGATATATTAATTATTGAAAACCCGCGCCTTGTGACGGCAGCGGGGCGCTGCCACGATGCAGCGAAACTGCAACGTCACAGTTCATATGGAAGGGTAAAAACCACAGTGGTGTAAGTCAAATTTTTAAAAATATTTTCTCGCGTGCATAGATGCAATCTGTACAATATATAAATTGCATCTATGCACACGAGAAAATATTTTTAAAAATTTGACTTACACCACTGTGGTTGTTACCCCTCCATATATAAATTTTGGCCTGATAAGAGTTTATATGGTCATATATGATTATATAAGATTATATATAAGGACATATATATTTAAATAAGTTTTAGAAAACTGTTATATATTTTTAAATGTTACTTTTTAAGAATGCCACTTTATTATAAGAGTGGACTCCACGATACAACTGATACAAAAATTGTGTCGCTCCATAGCGCGAGACAGTGTCGTACGTGTCTTGATGCCGTTCTTATAACACTGTTTGTCAAATTTTAAATACGAGAAACAGATCACATCGAATGCCATCTATCGGATACTTTGAGATGCAATATTTTGATCTGATCATATATAATCTTATATGACTGTATAATTTTATATTCTGTCATATATGATCATATACAGTGCCGTATACAGTTATGCATGGCCACATATAATTATATATGATAATACATAGCCGAACATAGGTTACCGACCGAGTAAGTATAAGGAGAAACACGCATATCATTTGCATAAATTTGTTCGAAGTATTCTGCCGTGATATCGCCCTAGGGCGATTCTGTTTTTCAGACAGTTGCATGCGCAAAGTGCAATAGGGTAGAGAGAAGAGAAGGCGAGCGGAGCAGAGGACGCAGGCAGAGGATTCCCGAGTCTGTACAGCGGCGATAATTTTGAGGTTAGGAGAGGACCACACAACGCAGAACTGACACAGGAGATAAACAGAAGGAATAAGAGCATCGCAAAGGCAAGGAAAGGAGCGGATGGAGGAGAAGAGGGAGGAGAGCAAAGGGAGTAAAGATAGTGAGGAGAAACACGGGAAAGAAAGCAAAGAAGCGAATAAAGGAGGCGAGAACACAGCGAGTAGACACGAGAGGACAACGGAACTGTCAAAAGCAAGAGACAGAACAGGAAGTCAAGGGTCGCTTAGAGATCTTATAAAGAAAAGGAGAAGAGAGCAGGAAGGTGAGGAAATAGAAAAGGCCGAGAAAGAGATTATAGATCAATTCAATAAAGAGAGAAGAGTAGGTAGATCACCACCAAGCAAAGTTAAAAAAGAGGAAGAGGAAGACGGAAGCATGGAGACGGAGAAAACCTTGATGAAAATACTGACGAAATTGGAGGAGCAAGAGAAAGAAAGAAGGAAAGATAAAGAGGAACTGATGAAAGAAATGCAAGACCTGAGAGAAGAATATAGAAAAAGCGAAATAATATGGGAAAAACTGAAAACTGATTTAGAAAAAAGAGTAAAGCAACTGGAGGAGAGAATGGAGGAGGTGGAGAAGAAGAGAGAGGGAGAGAAGGAGAATAGTGAACTAATGAGGAAAATGAAAGAGATAGAAAGAAAAAATGAATTAGAAGAAAGGAAAAGAAGAAGAAATAATATAATAATAAAAGGAGCGGAAATAGGAGAAGGAAACGAGAGAAGAGAGAAGATTGGAATGATGCTGAAAGAAATTGCCAAGAAAGAGGTAGTAGTGGAAGAGATACAAACAATTGGCAGACGAGAGAACAGAATGACACTAGTAAGGCTGAATAAATGGGAGGACAAAAGAGAGGTAATGATAAACAGAAAGAAGATGGGGAAAGAAAAAAAGATATACATAGATGATGACATGACAGTAACGGAGAGAAAAATCCAAAAACAATTATGGAGTATAGTGAAGGAGGAAAGAGAAAAAGGGAAAAGAGCAACATTAGGATATCAGAAAATTTGGATAGACGGCCACAAAAAGAATTGGAATGAAAGTGAAGAAAAGCTGGAAGATGGAAAAAGATTTCGAAGAGAACAGGAAGGAGCAGAGACAAGAAGAGAATGAAGAGACTAAACAGAGGAGAAGAGGAGGAAGGAAGAGAAGAAGAGCAGAAGGAAAGAAGAAACGGATAGCAGAAAGACAAAAAAGAATGAAAGTAGGCTTCTGGAACATAGCAGGACTAAAAGGGAAAAACGAAGGGTTTTGGAAGGCAGTAGAAGAATGGGACGTGATAATGCTCCTGGAAACATGGGTGGAAGAAAAAGAATGGAGCAAAATAAAGAGAATAATGCCAGAGAGATATATATGGAAATGTCAGCCAGCGACAAGAGAAAAAAAAAGAGGAAGAGCAAGAGGAGGAATAATCACCGGAGTAAGGAAAGGACTTGAAGTAGAGGGAAGAATAGAGAGAGAAGAGGAAGGAGTAGTGGAGAGAATAGTAAAAACAAAGGAGGGAGAATGGAAGATTATCGGCGTATACGTAAATAATGACATTGACAAAAAAATAGAAGTAATAAAAGAATATACGAACGAAGGAGGCATAGGAGAGCGAATAATAATAGGAGGAGACTTCAATGCAAGAACAGGAGAAAAAGGAGGAATCACGGACATCTTCGGAGAAGAAAGAAGATCAAGAGACAAAGAAATAAACACAGAAGGAAGAAAACTGATAAAATTTATGGAAGAAGAAGGGCTAGGAATACTAAATGGAACCAGGGGAGATAAAGAAGGAGATTTTACCTTTACCGGAGGGAAAGGAGAGACGGTAATAGACTATATAATAGGGAATCAAGAGCTATGGGAAAAAACAGAAGAGGTAAAAATTGGAGAGGAGATAGAATCAGATCATCAATATGTAGTACTCTCTGTAACGGAAGAAACAGAAGAGAGGAAAAGGGAAGAGAGGAAAGTTAAAAAAGTAATGGATTGGTCTAAAGAAGCTGTAGAGAAATACAGAAGGAAGATCGAAGAAAAAGCAATAGATGGAGTAAACCCGGAGGAGCTAATGAAAGAAATAAAGAACGCAGTGGCACGGGCAGCAAGCTGGAAAGAAATTAGAATAGACAACAAAGCGAAGAGAAAAAATAAATGGTGGGATGGACAGTGTGCAGAGCTAAGAAGAGAAGCAAAAAAGAAACTAAGAAAGTGGAAAAATGGAGAAGAAGAAAAAGCAGAGTACATAAAGAAAAGAAAAGAATACAGAGAAAAGATAAAAGAAAGAAAAGAGAAGGAAAGAGAACGAATAATAAAAGAAGCAAAGGATGCAAAAAATGAAAAGGAGGTATGGAGATTCATAAATAGAGAAAGGAAACACAGAAAAGAAGTGAATGAAGAAATAAGCGAAGAACAATGGAACGCGCACTTTAAGATGCTACTAGGAGGTGTAGGAACGAAGCGGGAGACAGAAAAGGAGAAACAAGAAACAGAAGAAGGTTGCGAAGATCAGGAAGGAATAAGAAGAGAAGAGATAGAAGAAGTAATAGCGGAGATGAAAAACAGGAAAGCAGCAGGAACGGATGGAATACCAAACGAAGTATGGACAAACGGAGGAAACACATTAAAAGAAGCAATATGGAAGATATGTGACATAGCATGGAGGAAAGGGGAAATGGTAGAAGACTGGAATGAAGGAATAATCGTACCAATAGTAAAAAAAGGAGAAGGAAAAGAGGCAGGAGACTATAGAGGTGTAACACTGATGAACACGAGCTACAAAATATACGCAGCGATTTTAGCGAAACGTCTAGAGAAAGAGGTAGAAGAAAAGAAGCTGATTCCAGAGACGCAAACAGGATTCAGGAAAGGAAAGGGAACGATAGAAAATATATACACATTGAACTATGTGATAGGAAGAGCGATTAGCAAAGAAAAAGGGAAGCTAGTGGCAACATTTATAGATCTGAAGGCAGCATTCGACTCAGTCGACAGGGAAATATTATGGAAAGTAATGGAGAAGTACGGAATAAGCGAAAGGCTGAGAACTAGAATCAAAGAGCTGTATAAAGAAACTAGAAATGTGATAAGATGTAATGGAGAAAAAGGACCGTGCTTTTGGACAGTTAAAGGAGTAAGGCAGGGATGTCCCCTGAGTGCGTTGCTGTTTATACTGATGCTGGCGGACATGGAGGAAGTAATGAGAAAAGGACAGGAAGGAGGGGTGGTTATAGGAAATACAAAAATCTGGACGCTCGCATACGCGGATGATGTGGTGGCAATTGCAGAGGAAGAAGAGGAAATGAAGCAAATGATAAGGAGGCTGGAAAAATATTTTGACAAAAGGAAGCTTACAGTGAATGTTGGAAAAACAAAAGTCATGAGATTTAGGAAAGGAGGAGGTAGAACCAAAAAGGTGGATTGGAAATGGAAAGGAGAACAAATAGAAGAGGTAAAAGAATTCTGCTATTTAGGATACATATTTCAAACAAACGGTGGACAAGAAGCGCACATAAAAGAGAGAGTGAGAAAAGCCACAGTAGCAATGAGGCAAGTATGGGGTATAGGAAAAAGAATTTTCGGAGGAGACTGGATAAGAAGAATGAAACTATTTGACTCACTGGTGGCAAGTGTAGTGATGTATGGAGCAGAAGTATGGGGATGGAAGGAAAGAGAGAGCATAGAGAGGATACAAGAGAAGTTTATAAGATGGACGTTAGCGCTAGACTGGTGCACACCAGGTTATATGATAAGAGAAGAAACCAAAAGAGTTAAGATGAGAACAAAAGCGGCAAAAAAAGCAATGAGATACGAGGAAAAATTAGAAAACGGAGAGGGAAACGAAATAGCAAGAGCATGCTGGAAGGAAATAAAGAAAGACGTAAGGAAAGAAAAGTCAAAATGGGAAGTAGAACGTAGAAAGTTTTATGAGTGCAGAGGATACGCAGCAGAAGAGATAGAAAGAAAAAGAGAAGAAGGATGGAGCAGCATAGAAGAGGTAGAATGTAGAGATAGAGACATACAAATACAGGAGATAGACGAAAAGATAAGAGAGTCAAAATACAATAGATGGTACAAAAAGATAGCAGAAATCGGAAAACCCGAGTATTTGGAAAGAAGAGGAAAAGAAAAATCGATAACAAGGATAGCAAGATTCAGACTAGGTAACGAGATGCGCGGCGGAAGATACTGGGAATCAGAAGAGAAAAAAAGATGCAGAGTATGTGAAGCGGAGGAAGAAACATGGGAGCACACGCTGGAGAGATGCGCGAGGGAAGGAAACGATGACATGAGGGAAGGAATAGGGGAAAGAGTAAGAAGAATTTTGAAGAGCAACGGAGAGGGAGAGAGATGGATGATGAAGCTGGAGGAGAGAAGAGAAACGGAATACGGAGTCGGAGGGCTGTTGAAGTGCAACGTTCTGCTCAGTCTTTTGTTAATTACGATAAACAATATAAATGTAAATGTATAATGTGATGTATAATGATATATGTAAAATGTGTAACCATTTCAAGCCGAAAGGCAGAAATTAAAGTATTCTAATCTAATCTAATCTACATAGCCGAACATTCTTTATATACGACCATGTGAGGCCAGATACGATTATGTATAGTGTCATATTTGGCTACACATAATAATATGTCTGACCATATATGAACTTATATGATCAGATCTTGTGTCATGTATAATGTACGATTTGATCATATTTGGCGATAGATAACCATATATGATTATATATGCTCTATATATGGGCATGTAAAACTTATATCTGTTCATATCTCATATACTGTCAGATATGAATATTTTTTCCCGGGTATGTCAAGGTCAAGGTCATCGCAGGGTGGTTCCTATTACTGCATAATTACCAAATATTTAATTAAAATAAAATAAACAAATTTTTCTTGCAAAAAAACTTGGCGCTGCTAGACTTCGAAGTTTAAATTCTCGCGAAAAACGATCTAATATGAATCTAACTAAAATCATATTAAATCATATTAAATTTGGGTAAAATTCAAATTAAACCCAGATTTTATATTAAAATTATATTTGTTTAAATACAGTTTTAATTTGCACTTATTAAAATCAGTTATGTAGATTAAATATGATCCACGATAAAATAGGGCTTTAATTTAAATTTAATTAGATCACTTATGTGGATCATATAACACTTCGAATCAAAATGGTTTTAATTTGTATTTAATAAGATAACTTATGTGGATTATATATGATCCAGAACCATACATGATGCAGAATATTTATAAATAAGACTTTAATAAAAAGTTAATGTGTTCTGTATGCGACTTTTACTCGATTCAATTGCGGCTTTAACCCAAATTTGGTTCTAATTTGATTCTTATTAAAACGTATTTTTGTTTAAATAATATTTGCGGTAAAATTTGTTTTCTTATTTGTCGAACTTAACATGTAAATATTTGATTCAAATTAAAAAGTTAGACTAATGTTGAATATTAATTTGATTTTGGAAAAATTATGAAAAGTTAATAATTGGAAAATTAAGTATAGATTAAATTTTATATTTTATAGACTTTTATTACAATACAGTTAGTATATGTTGTCATTAATTTTTTGTTGAAGATTTTTACGAAAAGATAATTATACGGTATACAAAATAATTTAAGTCTATAACAAGCTGTGGATTCTGTCACAATTAGCTACGTCTATGTTAACAAAATATAAATTTGAAATAATTGGAGCATTTTGAGCAATTCAAAGTTGGACAGAATAATACAAAAGATCTGGGAATGAACCAGCAGTGTATTTCAGTCCGCTATAGATTGTATATCTTTCTAAAAAAAAAGTTTTATTTTTAGATTTTACTGGATTTTTTAATTGGATTATCGTATATAAAATGATATAGTCATATAAGATTATATATGATCAGATCGGAACTTCGACCAAAAACGGCATCTCATTGCTTGTGTTATTTTAAATTTTCCTTTTTTTCTAATTTTGCATAAGACACAATCTTTTTTAATTGACATATTAATTTTTATTGAATATTTTCGTAAACGGTGAAATTTTACCTGTAATAATTCGTGAAAAAAAAACTATTATATAATATATATTATAGTTCTTACAAATAAATATATTAATCGTATTATTTTGCAAACATAGCTTATAATTTAAACTGAAAATCATATAATCATATATGAACTTATATAGTCATATAAGATTATATATGATCATATATGAACCTAATAGTCATATAAGATTATATATGATCAGATCAGATATTGCTTCTCAAAGTATCCGATAGATGACATTCGATGTGATCTGTTTCTCGTATTTAAAATTTGACAAAGAGTGTTATAAGAACAGTATCAAAAAGATACGACACTGTCTCGCGCTATTCTCGCGCGACACAATTTTTGTATCAGTTATATCGTGAAGTCCACTTTTATAATAAAGTGGCACGCTTAAAAAATATTATAACCCCCTATAATTACAACCATTAAGACCAAATAAGATTGAGTTACAGTCATATATAAATATTATTTGGATCTTATTAGAATTTTATATAATCTGGTTTAAATTTAAATTTAAATTGGTTTAAATTTGATTATATTTGACTTATATGATCAAATTAATTTTTAATTTATTACCATATTTAATCCACATTTGGCAAATTAAAACCATATTATCCATATTAATATTAACCATATTAATATGGCAAATTAAAGCCATTTTAAAAAAAAGAGAGATCTCGGAGATGTTTTTCATCAAGAAGTGCGTCAATCTTCAAAAAGACACTGAAAATTTATCGGCTGTTTACGATCGTGTTATTAATGCTGCCTAATCTATGTTCATTGACCGCTGTTTAGTTATTTTAAGAACCCGTTATTTTGCTTTATCGGTGTGCTTTCTGAGTTTTATTATTGTGACTTTGACTGTTGTAACGTTCGGACGCATTTGACAGGATGCTCGGTTTCAACTATCTTTTGACTAATTGTATCTTTTATCTCTGCTTTTGCCGACGCATAAAACTTGTAAGTCGTTTTTGGCATTCTTTTCGCTATGTAATATATATGTTTATACATCTCTGTAATCATCATTTCAGCTTTATGTAGCACGATGTATTTTGGGAACTATATTAAGCGACATAGGATGTATATGCGTGGAGTGCTGGCAATAATTATTGTTATTTTCCTCACTTGAAAAGGGCCAGATGTTGGCCGAAACGTTGTGAGATAATATAAAGAAGAAAATTTTGGCCAGTTTTGTCGTTCAAATATAATTTATTATTAAAACCATATTAACTCTGCATTTCTTTAGGTCTGTGCGGCTGATTTTGCATATTTTAACAAAGCAAGGTCTAGTTTAATCCATATATAGATTAAATAAGATTGGGGTATTTTAATTTGATTTAAATATGACTTATATTTAAATTATAATTGATTTGCATATTCGATTCTAATAAGACTCTTATTGAATTCATATAAGCTTTTAATACGGTTTTAATACAATCGTTTTTCGCGGGAACATTAGTAATAAGATTTTTGATTGAATAAAAAAACAATAAACATAATTTAGGGAAGAATGCGACAGGAGTAAAAAAGCAGCGCCAAGTTTTTTTACAAGAAAAATTTATTTATTTTATTTTAATTAAATATTTTTATTTTGTACTGTTACTTCTTTAATTCTTTGTGATTAAAATGATTCTTTGTAATATTAAAAATTTGTTAGGGAGAATTAAGAAGCTATTACCACTTGGGTTGGAAGACCCTTATTGAATAGGAACACAAAGATACCACTTGGGTTTTATTTTTTAAAAGTAGTTGCACAACCAATTATTTTTCAATGTAATATACATATTCTCTTTGCAATTGGCACAATTTAATTTAAAGATTTCACATCTTTTTTGAAATACATGTCACTTGAGTTGAGTTAGGTAACATAATTTTGTGAAAGAGAAAGAGAGCTACCACTTAGGTTGGATTTTTGAATTTATTAAAGAGACATTGCGCCAATACATGCGCGACACGAGACCGCCGTACACACGGAACGTACTCGGAAGCGTTGTTATGCCTGTATTATCAATTTCATATAATCTGCCACATTTTTTATTTATAAAGTTTATTCAGTAATACATAAAAGATGGATCTAGATAAAAAAAAGTAGTTTTTAGATTACTTTAGTATATTAAAGAAAGCAGCCTTTTAGCTTACTTAAACAAGAAGAAATCATACAAATGTTAACAAATAATTTGTTTTAAAATGACATTTAATTAACTAGGTAATGTTTGCTAGTAATATTGTAAAAGGCAGGGAGAGCGAGTGGGAGGGAAGAGGACAGAGGGGGAGGGAGAGAAGGAGGGAGGGAGAGAGGGAGGAAGGGAGAGAGGGAAGGAGGGAGGCAGGGAAGGAGAGAGGGACGGAGGAAGGGAGGGAGGGAGAGAGAGCGTGTGTGTGTGTGTTTGTGTGTGCGCGCGCGCGCATGTTCCATACAAATATTAAAGAATTAATAGCTGCAAATATGTTTTTGCTACTTCCAGCGTTTAAAATATTTTTGAAGATTAATCCACGTCAATATTATTAAAATTTCTTTACAAAGAATGTTAAGAATAAGATGGTTAAAAATAAGAAGATTCGACTATATTTTCAAGAACACAATGATCTAGTGAACAGTACCGTAAAGCTTCCAGGAGACAATAGGCGCGACGCTTATGCCGCACTGGAACACCTTTTGTTCCGGATGAGCCAAAACGAGAGCAGCGACGAAACCGCCGTAGCTCCATCCCCATACGGCGACTCTTCGTTTATCCACGAAATGTAGTGAGTCCCGTAAGTATCTGGACAATTATAATCAATGGATTTTTTTTAAGCATCTTATAATATGCATTTTATAATCGAATCTATTGACGTAGTTTTGAACTCTCTATAATTACTTCAAAAAAATAAAAGTACTTTTAAACAGATTTGAATCTGAACGAAATGAATTCGAACCCTTCGTGCATACTTCGGAAAACAAATATACTTTCAAGAGTTCCAAGTAGATTTAATTCAAATATGTTTAAACCTTTTACGAAAATTTTATTAAAAATTTCACGTTTTTTCTAATCAAATCGTTTATATAAAACGAAAATTAGGTTAATACACATATTATTTTTTGTTAATTATAAATATTAGATTATCAATAGTTAAAATTAAATATAATAAAAATATAATTAAAAAAGAGTGATCACAAATGTATATAGGCAAATGGCACCATTTTTTTTGCATTTGATTTTGGTCATAAAATAGGTACCAAACGAAAGGTCTCGTCAATCTGATTACAGATATGTCAGTCTCAAAGTGTACCTATTTACCGTTCTAGAGATATCAGGCTCCAAAAATTCCAAAACCAATAAATGGTGCCTGTTATGAACATTCTCGGTAATGTCAATCTCGGAGTAGGATATCGGGTCAGTACAGAGAGAATAATCTTTATTGTCCTTTCGAGGAGACCGATAGCTTTCGTGGTCTCTGCGCTACTGGTTTTGCCGGGCGAGCGCTCCCCCCCTCTAGCTCGCGTCTTTTGTTTACACGCGCGATACTCCGATGTTTACACGCGCATTTTTTCTATTTTTCCAGAACAGCGCCACTGGCTAATCAATTGAAAATTATGCGGGAAATGAGCTTTATGCAACACGTGCATGGAAAGTGGCACATTACGCACGCTACGCGCGCGTGATGCACCACTTTCCACGCACTTGCGGCATAAAATAGGGTGTGCACGACGTGCGTAAAGATGAAAATTCCCGGGTGCGTTGAAAGCACTTGCCTTCGGCTCGTGCGTCAACCCCGCACCCGGGAATTTCCATCTTAAGGCACTTGTTGCACAAATAACTATTTCACAACACCTCCACGGAAATTCGACTTTCCATGCCTGTAGAGAGGGGCGAAAGCGGCCAATTTCACGCCAAGGCGGCATAGCGGGCGGAAAGTAATCACTTTCCTCCCTAGGGAGGAAAGTATAACAACTCGTGTGATTTGCCGCCCTCGCCTTCGGCTCGGCAGCCGAATGCGTTTGACTAGCCAGTGGCGCCATTTATTGGTTTTGGAATTTTTGGATCTCGATATCTTTGGAACGGTAAATAGGTACACTCTGAGACTGACATATCTGTAATCAGTTTGACGAGACCTTTCGTTTGATATGTACTTTATGACCAAAATCGAATTCGAAAAAAATGGGGCCGATCTTGTGATCACTCTTTAAATAAAGCTGTATTTCTAGAGCTCGAGTAGGGGAACTGTGTAATATCGCATTTTATTTTTAAAAACTAAAATCTTGACTAAAAACTTCTATAAGAATCAAGAGATACGGTAGTGTCTCGCGCCAAGTACACGCGGAGCGAGACCGACCGTGACTCTTTTACGCGACGCGACGATTTGCGAGTACTCGAGATGTTGAGATCTCGATAACGAGTGAATGGATCAAGTTTTAAATAGACTTGATCGATAGCTTGGGGTCTATTTGGGGTATAACTAAACAGCATCATTGTATTCTATGATTATCGTAATATAATCTCCATAACATAAATATGTTCAAAATTTACTTTATCTATCTTTTTGGAAGAAAAACAAAAAAATAGCATTTTTCGACATCAAAAAAAGTGTTCCTAATATCGCACCCTTGCATATTTTTATTAAAGGAACAATTATGACACACAATATATGCTGAAAATAGAAACAACTCAATATAGGGCACATAAGATATAATTTGCTAAAGATATCCTCTTTTAACGATTAAGAAAGCCCATGAGGTTTCATGGACTATAGGATGGGGTGATATGGTCTTGTTTGGCCGATTTACTTTCAGAAAAAGATCTTGTTACTCATTGGACAGGAGGCTGAGGCAGCTTCAGAGATATTCTAGAGGCAGATTAGTTAGGAAAAACGGGTGGTATAATGAATATTCCTAGAGGGTGGAATTAGGAATACCACAAGGAAGATACATAACTGATTAAAGCATAATGGTTAGCAACAAACATCTTTAATTTAGAAATAAAATTAGATACAATATCACATGTTTTCATGATAGAAATTCGTTCTTAGTACATATTTTTTTGCCGTATTAATAACGGAAGATACCTCTTGCGAAATTACGAAACCTCGTTAAAACTATGAACTGCCATGATACTTTTTATATCACAATACTAATTGAAGTAAAAACAAAAGATCGTCCAAAGCGGTGTTGTTCAACAGCTTCCACTACTCACTGACAGAATGCAACATGTAACAGTCTTAATATCGTAGGGTGCGGAATTAGAAACAAGTGCGATATTAGATAGAGTTTTTATAATAAGAGTTAAGCCAATGTGGTGACGATTTTTTATTGATCCGCCATATGTTTTAGCCAAGTTAGTGAAAGTAAGACAAACCTATAACGGTGTCCTTACTCTTATTATAAGAACTCTAATATTAAACACAGTTCCCCTACTAAAAAGATTCGTTTTTTTATGATAGAAACTACTTATGAGTACATTTTGAATTCTGCAGATACTCATTTAAGGAGTTTGAAATAAATTATCGGGACCGATTATTTCGCAAGTACAATGTATGAAATATTATTTCTTATAAATATTATTTGAATTCTAAAAAAATAAAACTTTATTATTTTATTTGACTCGGATTTTCAAGTGCATATTGAACTTGATCTCTAATTATAATTTTATTAAGAATAAAGACATATTTTATATATTCTACCAAAATTTTGTATGTCTATGCCTTATATAATATCGCGAAAGCTAAAGAATTGATTATTATTAACATCTTTACAAATATATCTTAATAAATATAAAAATAAAATATCTTTCTTTAGACAAATATACTTTAAGAAACAAACAGATATATCTTGATATATCTGTTAATATCTTGCTTACTCTGTAACTTCAAGTTGGTCAGCCACTTCTACAGAACCTAGTCTGTAATAAACCTCGTGAAGCAATTTATAGCCTTGTCCTCCGCTTCCTCTGCCATCGATCTGTGCGACAATAACGTTCCTCCGACTAGCCAAATATGTGTTCCAGTCCACTTTAAACATCTCGGTGACTAATTGTGAACCAGGAGCACCATACCTGCAAAAATAAATACCGTTGTATATAGACTTACTCGGTTACAGCTCATTATATGATATCCGCGTGTTATATTGTACATATAGCGCCTGTGAGCGCCGCAATCAAAACTGTATTAAATGATCATTGGAATAAAACTTGTTACTTTCTCATGTTAACCGAGTCTTGTGTCTTCCTCCGCGCCTACTCCGAACCCTGACCAGCCGCGAGCTAGATCCGCGCTTCGGAAGCTAGGTTGTTTTATAGACAAATGTTCGAGTTTTAAATATTTCTTTCAATGAGCAATTAAGTAGGGGAGACCAGGGCACTATAAGCCACAAAAATTTAAACTCTGAAAATGTTAGAAAATAACGTCGGAAACTATTGGGATTGTGTATTCGTCGACGCATATAACGAGGAACGACGCCGCCATCGAACTATCGAGAAGGGCCTTTCGGGTTCGGTCGAAGCGGCCGTTATTGTTGAAGGATGTGAACATCCTAACGGATAATATATGATCAACACGATCATTGATCAGAGGAATTCTTCTTCAGCATACATAAAGGTAATATACTTCGATCTTTCATAAACCAGTGATCACTCTCGAGTATGCGTTAGATTTCATCTAACGCATAGTGAGGCCTTACGGGTTATCAATAAATCGATCATTGGTTTCAGAGATCGAGAGTGCTCGAAGCGAAGATTTACCGTCGCTGATAACGTCAGAGATAATCTCTCTGCGTTCATTTCCTTTTAGAAATAGAGCGCGTTTATTAACGCTAAATCGTTCACTTTTATTAATTCGATTCCATTTATATTTACTGTTTATAACGGGTCGCACGATAACTGATTTAAGATATTACACAGAAATATTTGTTCTTCAAAAGTTTAGTAGTATGAAATTCGATACTGTTCAGATTCTCTGTCTTGATATTATCGAGAAGTTTCTCGGTGCAAACTTGATACCATTTAGATTATCGGTTTTGATATCCTTACTATTTATTTGCGTTGTCTTGATTATATTATACTTACGTTGTCGTTGTATTATAAGGCGAATATGATTTCTGCGAAGTTTTACGTTCATTTCTGATCTTTCGGATGTGAATTAGTGTGTCAATGGTTATACAATGGTGCTATTCTCTTTGAGTTACATAATGATTAATAAAGATTAATCCTTTTATGATTTTATATATCTCGTCTTTTCATTTACAGGCGCTAATGATCATTTACAATTAAAGCACTATATTTTCTTAGAAAAAACAATTCATGAATGAAAGAATACTTGACGCATTAATTCACTTACGATCTTTTCTTGTATACATTTATTGATATATATATATATATATATATATGTGTGCTTGATATATTTTTTATTTATATGTGTATGAATATAATAATCCTTTCTCTGAAAAATAGTTATGCTAAGTTTATTGACTACGTCAATAATCACAAAAGAAAATGGACCAAGATAATTAATATTTTCATGTTGGTCTTAAGATACAAGAACATTTCTTTCTTTCTAAGGATTATGATTGACCAGGATATTTTAAGAATCAAAGAAAGGAACATTGACTAATCATTTCTTTTTTTTCTGATTGTATTTTGAAACAGCTTTTATTCATGTAAAACTTTCTTTTGTATGTTAAAAAACTGGATTGATATAAAAACCACATTGATTGTAAGTCAGAATCGAATACACAATCTCAGTACAGTCTATTTGTATAAGTGTGTGTTTAACTTCCTCATCTAAATCACTCGATCAGGCTCATGCGTGAGCTTGTACTTAACAGAAAAATACTTTAAATATAAGATTTTTTGTTTCATTTTTTTAAATAATTAAAGCACTATGTATATTTTAAAATTTATTTAGCGTATTTAGCAAATATTGATTAGTTTTTAAGAAAAAAATTGTAACGATGCACCCCCAGAAACTGCATCGTTCCGGCTTAATACCTTGCCGATGCCGCCCGGTTGCACATCCGCCGAGCGAGGAACGGGCACGGTGTGCCCACCTTATTTTAAACGCCTTCATGTAACGCGAACGGACTTACCGCGGCAACCGCCTCGACGCGCCGAGCGGTGCCGACCGCGCCCGAAGACCGCCGAACGCGATCGCGGCGTAATCTCCGCCGCGCCGTCCCGGCGCTTGCGTTCGCCGCCGCTACCCCCACCACCGCGTAACACCGCCGCGACGGCTATATAAGCCGAACATTTGTTAGCAACAATTGCGATTCCCTGATCAATGCTCCGACCGACCGCACCGATCCTGAATTTCCGCACCCGCTTTTACAAGAGCAAGTCCGAACGAGGGTAGAGCGCCTTTGGCATACTCTGTCTTCACCGAGCGCGTCTCGGCAAACGACAAGCTCTGATCCACAGGGCTACCCGAACGGGGGCAGAGTGTTTCTCTGCCTCCACAGAGCGCTTCTCGCCGGGTGCCGCTCCGTCCCCGGACGCTTGCAACCTGCCACCGGAGGTAGAGTGCTTCTCTGTCTCCACCGAGCGCTTCTCGGTGGTTGGTCTCGTGTCTTTCTCGATCTAGAGCAATCCGGTTCCACGCGACCGCATCGCCGCTCTCGCGCCCCACTCCCGCGCCGATACCTGTCGTCCCGCGATTCGGTCCGCGGAACCGCCGAAAGTTACCGCGCTTTACCTCGCGCCGCCCGCGACAAACCAATTATTGTATCTCGCGTCCATCGAATTATCATACACCCCGCGAGCGTTTATTCATTGTACGCACCGCGCTTTACCTCGCGCCGCCCGCGACAAACCGATTATTGTATCTCGCGCCCATCGAATCATTATACGCACCGCGAGCACTTATTATACAGCCGTGCGAATACCTTGTAAATATCCCGAGCATTTATCAAATAAACTCTTAGTACGTTGTTACCCCGTGATACACTTCATTTTGCCAACCTCGCCTCGCATCTGTTCCTCCGCGCCTCCTTCGAACCCAGCCCAGCCGCGAGCTAGATCCGCGCTTCGAAGACGGGTTGTTTTAAAATTAAAACACATTTTTTGAGAAATGACCCAAGGTGTCTCATACCCGGGGCACCATGGGTCTGTCACTGGGGCACTATGAGTCACACACAAAAACTAGGTTTATTTATTCAAAAAATAACAAAAAGTTACAAAAGTTGAAAAAAAAATTTTATTTTATACGTTGTCTTATCCCAGGTAGCAAGGTGACGTTAATATGACATCAATAATTTGTCATTTTTTGGGTACGTCATTTTACCAACTTAAGACGTATAAATGTCGTGACTTTTTTGACGAAATAATAACCAATCGTAGAATGATCTCATTATAACGTACCATTGACGTCATTTGCATAACCATAAAAACACTTTGACAATTTAACCAAACTATAACATCCAAGTAACGTTAGATTAGTGCCCATTTAATGACGTTAGTTATTTATCCATTGTACGACGTATCTGAGACGTCAGAATTTCGACCAATAAAAGATGTTAGTTAAATCACTTTAATACGACGTTTTTGGTTCGTCAGATTGTAGACCAATAAATGATGTTAGTTAACTGACGTTAATATGACTTACCTGAGACGTCAGACTTTAGACTAATAAAAGATGTTAGTTAACTGACTTTAGCACAACGTACCTGAGATGTCAGACTTTAGACTAATAAAAGACGTTAGTTGACTGACTTTTAACACGACGTATCTGGTTCGTCAGGTTGTAGACCAGTACCCAAATGTCATTTTTAAAGACATAGTCGCTTTTTGGTCATTGACGTCATTTGTACAAACATGACTAGTATTTGACGTTAAAATGACTTGTGTTTCTTATCTGGGTGCTGACAGGCAATGTGAGCAGATTTGTAGCAGAAACTGCGCAGAGCCTGCACACATAACTTGGCAGATTGACGACAAAAATCGAGCAGAGCCTGCGCGCATTTGACCTGAGAACAGAGTAGTAGCAAAAATCGAGCAGGATCTGCGTAATGTAATCTGGTGGCAAATAGGCATGTAAAAATCGAGCAAAATCTGTCGTACCGCGGGCATTTTGATAGACCGACACGCTCAGAATTCGCCAGTCATATATGCGACTCTGCGAGAGGCTTTTCGAAGGGCCAAGGAAGGACATTGCTGGAACAGGAGCTTGATTCCTCAATTTATTTGAAAGAAAACGTACGCAAAAATTTTGCTCTTACAGAAAAGTTGAAGTTGATTGACTAAAAGCCATACGAGAGCTAATCAACTTGCAACTTTTCTGTAGAAGCAGAATTTTCGCATACATTTTCTCTTTTGAATAAATTCAGGAATCGAGCTCCAGGACACGCAGTCCACGCGGTTCATGCGGTGCTATGGTGGGCGGCGCAAAGATTCGCCGCGATCTATGGAGCGACGAGCAGTGAGCAGAAGATGACGCTACGACTTGAACGTTACTATCACGAGTACCACGACTGAACACAAGGAGGATTTTACACACCAGAAGGATCCTACGCACCAGAGGAGGATCTTATAGCTACACACCAGGAGAATTCTACACACCAGGGATACTATCTTTTCCTGAAGAAAGAAAAAAAAACGGCATTTTTCAGCGCCCTTTTTTTTATTCTAAAATAGGAACTCTCTGTTCTCGCAATCATAAGCCCATATATAGAAACCGATGAAACGACAGATACTGCTCGATTTTTGTTGCCTATTTGCCACCAGATTACATTACGGAGATCCTGCTCGGTTTTTGCTGCCTATCTGCTGCCAGATTGCATTACGCAGATCCTGCTCCATTTCTGAGTCCAACCTGTCGACAGATAATGTCAGCAGACTTTGCTCGGTTTTTGGCGACAATCTGCTGTCACATTATGTCAGCAGAATCTGTCTACAAAACACAAGCTTAATACGGACACAGATGGCCATGGCTTTGGTGTGGGATTTTGATCGAATTTGCTGTCAATCTGCGCGCATGCTGCTAACATTTTGCTATATGGGTTGCTACCTGGGATAACACTTTTGTTCAGGATTGGGCAGGACAAACAAGATATCAGAATCCACTACTAAAATATCATTTTTTTAAGAGAAAAATAACTTCTGACATGTTTTCTTCAATTAAAAATAACATATTATCAACCTGTCATTAACCTGTTTATCATCAATCTTGGTAGTGTGTGTGATCCATGGTGCCGCAGCATTGGGTGTCTCATGATGCCCCGAATGCACTTAATATAAAAAACGGTGCAACATAAAAAAAAATTGTAACGATGCACCCCTCAGATGCATCGAACTCCCGGCCACCACCAGTCGGATGCCGCTCAACCGACCATCCGTCAGGCGAAGACAAGGCGCGGTGCGCCCACATTTTTTTAATCGCTCAAAACATTATTGTGTGCGCAAGCAATTAGCAGCTCGCGACACCAATATTCCTCTTGGAGCACCGACAAGCGCCGACGGGAGCCTTCCAATCAAACACTGGTCCGGCGAGCTAGTCATAAAATCGCTTATGATTAACCGCTCGATTAATCATAAAGCGGCAGGTTGTTACAAAATGGTACATGATTATCTATACTGTAATAAAATGACAAAAGATGACCTCTGTCAAGTTAGCATCCCCACCATAAAAAATCGGATTAAAATGCGTACCAAAATTAAGTGCTATTTAGGTGCTAATTTAGTGCTCTATTCCTAATTTTAGTACTCAAGCCATTTAGCAGAAACTTGCATTTGAAGGTGGCGGTGCTAAATTCACGTCAAGCTAGCACCCCCAACCCTAAATGCGTACAAAAATAAAAATTAAATAGTGCTAAAATTAAATGCTTTTTAAGTGCTTTCAGAAGCAATTGACAGAATTGAACTATCTGTTACAATTTAAAAAATACAAGATAAAAAAGCGATCACATATAGTATACGAACAAGAATAAAGTACCTTTTAACATAGAGATACAGGATCGGTTCTAGCGTTAAACTATTTCCTGATTTTGCTGCTCCAAAAGTATAAAACATCTGATTTTGGTGCTCACCCCTTGTCGTCGAAAAAACACCTTTAATTTGCAGAGCGTCAAAATTAACAAGAATAAAGCACCTTTATATCACACGTGCGTGGAAAGTGGCCCATTCCGCGCGCGCCATCTGTGCGACAAATAGCCAATTTCCCACGCGAGAAATTCCCCACTCAAACCCGTGCGGGAATGAGATATTCCCGCACGCAGTGCGGGAATATCTCATTCCCGCACGGCCTCGAGTGAGAAATCTCTCGCGCGTGCGAAATCGGCCATCCGTCGCACAGATGGCGCGCACGCAATAGGCCACTTTCCACGCACTTTGTAATATAAAATAGGGTGTGTAACACGTGCGGGTTGAGAATTGGACACTCGTGCGGGTGATCGCACTCGCCTTCGGCTCGTGCGTTCACTCCGCACTCGTGTCCAATTCTCAACCCGCACGTGTTACACAAATAACTATTTAACATCGTGATACGGGATCGGTTCTAGCGTTAAACTATTTCCAGATTTTTATGCTAGTTTTCTTCTAAAAAGGATATGTCATCGATATTAGAATCTATCGAAGTATTGTCGCTTTTCCGCGATGTCGATTGATTCTCTCCCTGCGCTTACTTCATGAGCGGCTGTCATGGCATATTTTGACAGTTGTGTGGATAAGTAATATAGTAAAATATAAAAGTTAAATATATATAAATATAAAAGTTAAATATATAAATATTAAAGTTAAATATATAAATATTAAAGTTAAATATATAAATAATGAAATATTAAAGTTAAATAGCGCGCGCGTAGCGCGCATGATTGCATGATGTACGATTGTATATTGTACTAGCTGGTTACCCGGACTTCGCCCCGGAGGACATGTGTAATAAGACGCAAATAGTCTCTCTCTCTTCCCCCCCCCTCTCTCTCTCTCTCTCTCCCTCTCCCTCTCCCTCTCCCTCTCCCTCTCCCTCTCCCTCTCCCTCTCCCTCTCCCTCTCCCTCTCCCTCTCCCTCCTCTCCCTCTCCCTCTCCCTCTCCCTCTCCCTCTCCCTCTCCCTCTCCCTCTCCCTCTCCCTCTCCCTCTCCCTCTCCCTCTCCCTCTCCCTCTCCCTCTCCCTCTCCCTCTCCTCTCCCTCTCCCTCTCCCTCTCCCTCTCCCTCCCTCCCTCCCTCCCTCCCTCCTTCCCTCCCTCCCTCCCTCTCTCCCTCCCTCCCTTCCTCTGCCTCTCTCTCTCCCTCAACCTCTCCCTCTCCGTCTCCCTCTCCCTCTCTGTTCTTGGGTTAACTCTGCTAACGTATGAGTAAATAACTCCGCTTTTGATCAAAGAATTTGGTCATGCGGAAAGGATACGTATAGCCTAACCTCAAAATCGAGTGCTCACTCCAGGCGGCAATGAGTCGAGTCGATGATGGAGGATGTGCGAAGGAGACGGAGGCAAGAGAATGCGCTAAGTGCCATAGAACTGTGAGCAGTCCGGTAATATGTGATGTGTGCGATATGGCGTTTCATCCTGGATGTTGCGAAAGAAAAGAAGATTCTTAATGCAGCCGGCGAGTTGATATGCTGTAAGAGTGGAATTACAAGTGTTCAAAGTAGAGGAGCTAGGTCAGATTCTCTTCTCAACAAAGAAAATAAGAAAGAAGAGAAGTTAAAGCAAGATAAAAATAATTATAGAGGATACAATAAGGAGGATAGAAGTGGAAAAGAAAATAATAATATGAATAAATGTAAAGTTACTGATTTTGTTGGGGTGCTGAGATGTTATAAATGCTGGGAGTTCTGGCATATGGCGAAAGAGTGCAAGAAAGAGGAAACGTGTCTACACTGTGCAGGGAGCCACGGATCGGAGAAATGTGTGATGAAGGATAAAATGAATGAAATTAAATGCGTTAATTGTATAGCAAGAAATAGGTTCATCAAGGAAGGTAAACTAGATGTTAGTCATAGAGCTACGGATAAATGCTATCTATGTTATGCTATCTATGCGGATAAATGCTATCTATGAGTGCTCTCGAAAAAGAGAGGCAGAAAACGAAGTACAAAAGCGAGTATTGACAACAGTGTAATGGAATAGATCAGACAAATAAAGATATAATGAATAGTTCAATAGTCTTAAATATACAAGGTTTATTACGACATTATGAAGAAATAGTACATTTTATAATTGAAGAAAAGCCCAGTATATGTTGTCTGACTGAAACACATATAGGGAGTGAGGTGGAGAGCAGTGAAATTGAAATACCTGGATATAATATAGTGAGATGTAACTCTAAATCGAGAAGAACTGGAGGGATTATAATATATCTTAAAAGGTATATTAAGTATGAAATAATGGACAATAGGGAATGTGAATTGAATCTGTGGACAGTTACATTAAATTGTATTATTGGTAATGTTAAGAAGTGTACCATTACGACCGTGTACCACTCACCCGGAACTAGTGATGCGGACTTTTCGAGGCTCTTTGAGGAGTTATGTGATAAAATGATCTCACGACATAGTATGGTAGTAGGCGACTTTAATATTGATTTAATGAAGGAGAGTGTGTACAAAAAATGGATAAATGAAATCATGCAGGGACTAGGATATAAGCAATATGTAAAGGAACCAACAAGAATTACTCAAACATTGCGAACGCTAATAGATCATGTTTATGCTAATGAGGAGGTAATGTATGAGGTGGTACATACGCCGAGAATAACTGATCATGCCATAATATGTGTTAAAATTAAAGGGAACAAAGAAATAATAGGAAATACGGTTATTAGAAAAAGGAACATTAATAAAATCGATGTAGAGGTGTTTAGTTATTTATTACGTAATGCGAGAAGAGACTATAAACATCGTAATATGACAATATGTGATATAGATGTTAAGGCAGACTGGCTAGTACGTGTAATAAGTGATGCGGTTAATGAGTTGGCGCCGATAGAAGAAAAGATTATACAGATAAAATGGTTGCACAATAAATGGTTTAATGGAGACATATTGGAAGCATTTAAGGAGAAGGATAAGAAATATAAAGAGGCTATAGAGAGTAGAAATCCGGGGTGTGGACGGATTTTAAAAGGTGTAGAAACAGAGTCGTTAAACTAATCAGAGATAGAAAAACGGAATATTTGTTAGAGCAAATTGACACATTTAAATTTGACTCATATAAATTATGGAAAGCAGTTAAGACTAATATATTGAAATCTAGTAAAAATACTGAATATGGAGTAGGTATACTGATAGACGGAATAAAATATGAGAATGATTTAGAGATAGCTAATAAACTAAATAAATATTTTATTAAAAGTATTGATGAAATTGTTGAAAGTATAGAAATAGGGGATGAAAAGTTCTGTGACTTAGGTAATAAGAGAGAAGGTGTAGGAGAATGGAGAGTTTTGGGGAGGTAACAAATGATGAATTATCAAAGATAGTTAGAAAGTTAAAACGTAAAAGTGGGACGGATGAGGGTATTAGTACGATAGTTTTACAATGGGCATATAAAACAATAAATGGAATATTTTTGGAGGTTTGCAATATGTCTCTAGCCAAAGGGGTCTTTCCGTCGGAGTGGAAATGTTCTACTGTTGTACCGATACCTAAAGTAACAGGATCAAACGATGCGAAAAATTTACGACCGATTAATATGTTGCCAATGTATGAGAAGGTATGAAAAACCGTAGAAAAAACGCGTTAGATAAATTCTGTGAGGAGCACAATATTATTACCGATTGCCAATCGGGCTTCAGAAATAGCTATTCGTGTGAAACTGCATTACAAAGTGTAATATCTGAGTGGAAGTTAGCAATAAGTAAAGGTAATAAGATTGGAGTTGTTTTTCTGGACTATCGTAGAGACTTTCGAGACAATAGATAGAAAGATATTAATTGCTATATTGGAATTTCTTGGATTTGAAAGAACGGTTATTTCTTGGTTACAAGATTATGTGAATAATAGAGTACAAAAGGTAAAATATAAGAATTTAATGTCTAAAGCAAGGAAAGTAAAAAATGGAGCACCCCAAGGATCAGTCCTTGGGTCTCTATTGTTTATATTATATTGTTTATATTACATTGTTTATATTATATATCAATGATATTGTAAATTTAATGATTCTTGAATGCAAAATTAGAATGTTTGCAGATGATACTATTATATACTTTAAAAACTTAAGAATAGATGCTATTGAATATGTTATTAATAAACAACTGGAGAAAATATATGGTTGGTTATGTGCAAATAAATAGAAATTGAACGGGGAAAAGAGCAAGTTCATGTTACTAAGAAGCAGAGTTGGGAACGTTACTCCAAAAAAGTAACTCGTTACCGTTACCGTTACTTTTTATAAAAAGTAACTCGTTACCGTTACTCGTTACTAATTTTAAAAAGTAACGCGTTACCGTTACCGTTACTACAAAAGTAACGATTCGTTACTTTTTTGTTACTTTTATATAATACTAAAATTAAAATATTTAACTTTAAAATTAAGTTATTTAATAATTAATTAATGATCCCAAGAGCCTTAACTACGTAACGCCGGAAAAGATGCTAGAAGGAAATAAAAGGAAAACTTCTCTTTTATATAAAGTAGGGGAGACCGGGGCAAACTTGACACCAGGTTGTTTTCCAATTTAAATCTATCGTAGAAACTTGCCTTTCCTACTGTAAATGCGTCTTTATGTGTCAGTATTATCATGACTCATGATTCATGACAAATGTATGCGCATGTCCGATCGCGAATTTATTTGCATAAATTGTTTTTCAGACATGAGTTTAGATGAAAATAGTTAAAAGTTTAACAATTTTTGTTTTCATTATTTCCAATGAATGTTTTACTTAATTCCGAATTTTTGTACTTTCTAAATACACAATAAACAATGTATTTTTAGTTTTAAACAAAAAGAAATAAGTTTCAGCTCAAATTGTATCGATCAGGCTAAGTGTCTGTGAAGTTGGCATATTATTTTCCAGCAGATCAAAAATAAAAGGGAGTTCTTGTCGCATGCAGTCGAGTTTTATAGTTCCTGATACTTTTTAGTAATAGTTCTGGTGATTTTATCCAAAAAACAGTCGATCGAAAAAATTATCTGCTAACTTTCCGTATAGCAAGTAATTTTCTAGCAGATCAAAAATAAAAAAGAGTTCTTGTCGCATGCAGTCGAGTTCTATAGTTCCTGATACTTTTTAGTAATAGTTCTGTTGATTTTGCCAAAAAAGTCCATTGAAAAAATTATCTGCTAGTTTTCCGAAATCTCGGAGTTCCGGTTTATTTAAAATATTTTTCGAACAGTTCTGAGCATACTGAAACATTTTCTAAAGAGTTCCCGACACTAGCAATGTTGTATAATTGTTTAAAAAATTAATACCGCCCAAAAACCGAGTACAACATTGCCAGTGTCGGGAACTCTTTAGAAAATACTTTAGTATGTTCGAACTATTCGAAAAGTATTTTAGATAAACCGGAACTGCGACATTTCCTACAGCATATCACTCTATTCTCTCTAAATACTCGGTTTTTGAGCGGTATTAATTTTTTAAACAATCATACAACATTGCTAGTGTCGGGAACTCTTTAGAAAATGAATTAGTATGTTCAGAACTATTCAAAAAATATTTTAGATAAACCGGAACTGCGACATTTCGTACAGCATACCACTCTTTTCTCTCTAAATACTAAATACTCGGTTTTCGAGCGGTATTAATTTTTTAAACAATCATACAACATTGCCAGGGTCGGGAACTTTTTAGAAAATGCTTTAGTATGTTTAGAACTATTCGAAAAATATTTTAGATAAACGGGAACTGCGACATTTCGTACAGCATATCACCCTATTCTCTCTAAATACTTTCGGACGGTATTAATTTATAAAAAAATTATACAACATTGCTAGTGTCGGGAACTCTGTAGAAAATGCTTCAGTATGCTCAGAACTATTTGAAAAATATTTTAGATAAACCGGAATTCCGAGATTTCGGAAAACTAGCAGATAATTTTTTCAATAGACTTCTTTTGTCAAAATTAACAGAACTATTACTAAAAAAGCACGATATAAGGCAAATGAGAGCTATACTCTGATATTAATGAGAGAGATTTAAAATTTATTTAATAAATTTTAAATCTTTCGTGTATTTCCAAGTACACGAATTTCCAACATACTAAACCGCGCGCCGATTTTTTGTCGGACTGAAAACACAGTTTTTGTTGGAGCATTAAAATCCCTTATCCCCCCCCCCCTAACGATTAAAATCATTTTGATGCTAATTTTAAGCATCTAAATTGATATAAAGAATTTATTGCGAAAAATATTACCTCAGTCAGGGTAATATGCAACCGCGCAGTCACCACCGCAATGTTCATTATGCAAACTGAAGCATCAATTCAGTACTTGTCCGCAGTTTGTAAGTAAGAGCCCGAGTCAACGGCGCGATCTAGTCAGAAAAGAAAACCGTTGTTTCAACTGTATGAGTAAAGGTCACGCCGTCCAAGCGTGCTCCAGTAAATTCTCTTGTCGCTTGTATCAACGTAAGCATCACACTATGCTTCACCTTGACTCGGACTCTCAGCCACATGTTGAAGTCGTGCCGACGAGTCAGCCGTCCCAGCCCGAAGCGACAACAAAGGATGAAGTAAATTCTCTGTTTACGTCCTCAAATGCCACCGCGCAAGTTCAAGTTTTGCTCGCTACGGCTTGGATAACGGTCGGCTCGTCGGCAGGTCGGACCGTCACGGTTCGAGCACTGTTAGATCAAGGGTCGGAAATGACCTTCATTACAGAAAACCTCGCACAATGTTTACGCTTGAAGCGAATTCGTTTGCCGACAACTATTTCGGCAGTTGGTTGTGTCAACGCCGGGACATACCGCTCCGCGGCTACAATCACGATTTCTCCGCGTGACCGCACGGCACCGGCATTCTCGACGACCGCGTTGATTTTGAAATCTTTAACTTCATACATTCCACCGCGCGTGGAAACTGAGCTTACTTTGAGTCATCTCGCGAATCTTCCATGGGCCGATTCCGACCCCATGAGCACAGATCCCATTCAAATTCTCGTTGGCGCTGATCTTTACGGCGAGTTGATCCTCGACGGCCTTCGGAGGGGAGCGCCCGGGCGACCGATCGCTCAGAATACCGTGTTAGGTTGGATTATTTCCGGACCTATGGCCTCCTCTCTAGTCTCATCACACACGTCATCAAGCCGATTGTCCAGCCCTCCTCCGTTCGTGACCTCACATTTTTGTTCTCAAGGCGAATCACTCGAAGCCGAGTTACGCCGTTTCTGGGAAATCGAAGAAATTCCCCGATCCTCCATTCTTAGCCCGGCTGACGAACAATGCGAAGAGCATTTCCGTCAAACCCATTCGCGCTGTCCGGATGGTCGATACATGGTTCGTTTGCCGTTCAAAACCGGCCCTCCTATCAACATCGGCCACTCCAGAGCCATTGCTGAGAAATGTCTGCAACGCCTCACCCGGAGGTTACAACGCAATCCGGAGCAACAGAAAGAATATTCAGATTTTCTGTAGGAATATGAAAAGCTAGGTCATATGCGCGAAGTACCTCGGTCTCAAATAGATGATGACCAAAACGTTTATATTCCCCACCATCCGGTTATTCGTGAAAACAGTGTGACAACTCATCTAAGGGTTGTATTCAATGCGTCGTGCTTGACTGCGAACGGATCCTCCTTGAATGACCACCTTCTGACAGGACCTAAGCTTCAACAAGATCTAGCTGCGATACTACTACAATGGCGACAATCTCGATACGTGTACACTGCTGATATTACAAAAATGTACCGGCAGATTCGTGTCGACCCGCGTGACGGCAAGTATCAGAGAATATTGTGGACACCTAATCTCTCAGACATTCCTCGAGAGTATGTGTTATCAACGGTAACTTATGGTATGATCTCTGCGCCATTTCTAGCGCTTCGCGTTCTCATTCAACTTGTAACCGATGAAGGTCACAAGTTTCCGTTGGCTGTCATCATCCTTCAAAGGAAATGGTACGCCGACGATGCTCTTTTCGGCGATGACGATCCGACACGATTACGTCAATCTCGCGACCAGCTTCAAGCCCTCTTGCGCTTAGGTGGATTCGAACTAAGAAAATGGGCGAGCAATTCGTCTGAGTTGTTGTCCGACATCGATCCTGCCAACCACGGCCTCGCCTGTAACAAAAATCTGCAAGATGACGAACGCGTAAAGGTTTTAGGTATCAGCTGGGCTCCATCTCAGGATCACTTTTAATTTAGCATAAGCCTTGATCCAAACCCCCCTCATACTAAGCGGACCATTCTGTCCACTATAGCCAAACTATTTGATCCGCTAGGATGGGCCACTCCCGTTATTGTTACCGCTAAAATTTTCATGCAAAGGCTATGGCACCTCAACCTCAGCTGGGATGATGACATCCCCTCCGACTACTCTACTCGATGGAAGTCTATTTACACGAATCTGGAAGCTCTTAACCGCCTGCAAATTCCACGATGGACAGGTTATGGATTTGACACCGTACGTTGTGAGTTCCACGGATTTGCTGACGCATTAACGAGCGCCTATGCTGCCGTTGTATACATATTGGTGGAAACGGCGTCGGGCCGAATCGTTATCTCGTTGTTAACGAGCAAATCCAAAGTAGCTCCGGTCAAACCAGTGACCGTGCCGCGCTTGAAGTTACTCGCCGCGGTTCTGTTAGCACGGTTAATTCAATTTATCCGACGGTCTATAGTCCTCAAGGACTCTGATTGCTTCTGCTGGATTGACGCCAAGATCGTCCTCGCCTGGCTCAGTCAGCATCCGTCAAAATGGAAGACATTCATAGCTGATCGAGTCCATGAAGTTCAATCACTTCTTCCGCATGTTACATGGCGACATGTTCCTACAACCGACAATCCTGCTGATTGTGCTTCTCGCGGCTTACTGGGACATGAGTTATTAGAACATGCCCTATGGTGGAATGGCCCTCCATGGCTCCACCTTTCCCAACGTTATTGGCCGCGCGAAGATTTACAGGGTCCTTACGATACCCAACTCGAGCAAAAACAAGTCAGTTGTCAAGTCGCGACACAAGTTTCCTCTTGGGATCTTGATAAACGCTTTTCGTCATGGCCCAAGTTGATTCGAGTCACAGCGCTCATTCTTCGATTCGTCAATCATTGTCACCGAATCAAACGCGACGGCCTCCCGCCACCATCTCCCGTTCTAACTCTGTCCGCCGACGAGTGTCATCAAGCAAAAGTCTTTTGGCTCAAATTCATACAAACCACGTCGTTTTCCGACGAAATAAAGATGCTGTCCGCACATCAATCCCTTGCTCGAAAAAGCTCATTACTCTCTTGTTGGAGATAGGTTATAAAGGCGAGGGACCAGCAAAATAAAGTGAATTTCAATGCAAGCTTAACTTTATTTGTATCGACTATACTCTCACGAAGCCGCGAGACTGACTGACTGTGATCGCGAGGGACCACACAACATATAAACACATAGAACGTCGCACGTAGTTACAATACGTCGTGCGACGTGAGTTCGTAAACACATCAGACAATAGAACATGGTGATAGGAAGGAATGTGAAAGTGCGAAAGCATTTACTCCAACACTCTCACCGTTTGAGCGCTTTCGCATAACTCTTCTATACCCAGACTTGCACATAAGAATTTGAAATGACATTTTGGCAACGCTTTCGTAAACAGATCGGCTCGTTGCTGTTCACTAGGAACATAAATGACTTTAACTGTTCCATTTTTGACCTTCTCTCTTATAAAATGGAACTTTATATCGACATGTTTTGTACGCTGATGATATTCTGGGTTATGCACAAGTTTGATCGCGCTTTGGTTATCTACATACAGCGGGGTTGACTCGTCACTAGCGCACTCGAGCTCAGTCAATAACCTTCTAAGCCAAACGCATTCTTGAGTAGCCAAGGCCGCAGCCACATACTCGGCTTCTGTGGTGCTTAACGTGACTACTGGTTGTCTTTTCGAGCGCCAAGTAATTATACCATTTGCAAAGCAGAAAGCATAACCGGTAGTAGACCTTCTCGTCTCGATGTCTTCAGCATAGTCGGCATCCGCGAAGCCTATCAACTGAGACTCGTTCCCACCAGCTCTATAAACTATGCCCAAACGCGTGGTGCCTTTTAAATACTTGAGAATGCGTTTGACAGCTTGCCAATGGCTTTCATCAGGATTGGCAAGGTATTTGCTAACATTGTTGACAGCGTAGGCCAAGTCTGGACGCGTCACCACGGCCAAAAACATAAGTGAGCCAACTACTTCGCGAAAAGGAACTGCCAAGCGATTGTTTTTGTCTTCTGCTGGTTTCAGACGGGCATTAACGTCAGCTGGGACACTCACAGGCTTGGCCTCGCTCATATTAAATCTATTCAAAATCTGAAGCGCGTAGGCTTCTTGGTGGATAAACATTGTTTTGTTAACTTTGTCTCTTTCTATTTGTACCCCTAAAAAGTTTCTGCCGTTTCCTGTCGTTATCTCGAATTCGTCATTCAACTTACTCAATACTAACTCTAACGCAATTTTACTTTTCGAAGCAATCAGTCCATCGTCTATGAATAACACTAAATACACTATCTCATTATCGACTTGACCTATAAAGATACATATATCGAAACTACACTGTATAAAACCGAATTGCTCGAGAAAGTCCGTGAACTTATCGTTCCAGCACTGTGGTGCTTGTTTTAAGCCGTACAACGACTTTTGTAGCAAATAAATCACGTCACCTTTATCACCGTCGACATGCAGGCCTTCCGGTACCTCCATAAAAATCTCTTCAATGAGGTCACCATGAAGAAAGGCGGTCTTCACGTCGAACTGTAACATTTCCAGATCTTGTTGTGTTACCATGGATAGAAAAACTCGTAGGGAGTCGTAACGGACTACTGGTGAAAAGGTTTCTGAGTAATCCACTCCTTCCCGCTGGCGGAAACCTCTCGCGCACAACCGCGCTTTGTAACGACAAATATTTCCTGCGGTGTCGTACAAAATTTTGAACACCCACTTCGAATCAACGGGCGACTTCACGCCTTTACGCGGCACCAGAATCTACGTTCCGTTCCTCCGATGTGCTTCCAGCTCTTCAGCGATGGCCTGTAACCACTTATCCGTCTGATCCGCTCATGGCTTCTTTGAATGTTTTTGGGATGTGCTCCGCCACGTTGACTTCTAATCTGGAGGGTGGTTTAATGTTGCCCCTGTCTCTCAATTCCCGTTGACTCGTTACTGATTGACCTCCCTGACTAACTGCGCTCCGCTCTCCGGCAGTGATTCTATCTGGCGTGTCCTCTTTTTGCTCTCCTTGACCTTGCACGTCCTTATGGTTCGTCTGAAACTTCAGTTCTTCTTTTTCTTCTTCTTCTTTTGAGTTCCACTGTGGGTGAACTCTCTTCATTAAATTTGACGTGTTTCGAGACCAACACTGTCCTCTTCTGTGGGTAATAAATACGGTAATTTGGCGAGTCGCCTTCGTACCCCACCAGGATTCCCTTTTCTGCTTTGGAGTCAAATTTCCCTCGGAACTGCTTGTCTACGTAGGTATATGCGTCTGATCCGAAAACACGCAAATGAGCTATGACAGGCTTGTTACCATGCCAGACTTCGTAAGGAGTTGCCAGATTGTTGCCGGTTGAAGAGGTTCTATTCAGAACGTAAACAGCGGTGTTCACCGCCTGTGCCCAAAGTGCCTTTGGTGAGTTTTTCGCCTCAAGCATCGTCCTGGCGCTCTCGACGATGGTGCGATTTTCTCTCTCGGCTTTTCCGTTTTGCTCGGAAGTACCTGGTGCAGTAGTTTTGTGGCGTATGCCCTTGCTTGCCAAGAGTCTCTTCATATCACGATTACAAAATTCGGTGCCATTATCGGTGCGCAGCACTTTCATCTTCCGTCCAAACTGGTTGTGTACTAGACACGCGAACTGTTTAAAATATTTGACAGTGTCAGACTTGTGTCTCAGAAAGTAAACTTGCCGATAACCAGATGCGTCGTCCACGAAAGAGAGGAAATACTTCGCTCCTCTGAGAGGAGCGAAGTATTTCACTACTCCCTTTTTCACCATGTCACACACAGTACGGCTGTTCACGTGTCCTAGCCTCTCATGCCAAATTCTCAGGCTCGCAGTCGAGAGGTTGACCTCCTTGACGGCACCGTTGGCTTCCGACGTCTCGAAAAACATCCTAAACACACCGTTTTCTTGCTTCACACCCTGAGCGACGACTGTGTCTTCCTTTGAAATTGAGACACTTTGTCCTCGAAACGTGACATTGAAACCTTTTGACGTGCACACTCCTACCGAGAATAAATTCTTCTTGATGTCCGGGACAAACAACACATCTTCGATTACTGACGGGAACCACTGATTGTCCACCAATTTTTGAATTCTCACCGTACCTGTTCCACGCACTGCACAGACACCGTTGTCTCCGAGCCGTATTTCTTCTCCCGTAACTGGCTCATAATTTTCAAGCCACTCTCGTCTGTAGGTAATATGCCTGGACGCTCCGCTGTCCATTAACCACACTTCGCTCGAACCGACACTAAGCAACGCTTTCACCGACGGTCGAGTTTCATCACATTGTTTATTGACAGTGGAAACAAAAGCACAGTTTTGAGAAGGTTGTCCTTGGGACTTTTCGGGCTTCTGACTAACGTTTCTTCTCTTATTCCTACATTCTCGGGTGAAATGTCCTTTCTTGTGGCAGAAATAACACTCGACCTCGCTCTTGTCTTTCGTCTGACCTCTCTGCGTGTTTCCTTGGGACGAATATTTTTCTTTGTGTTTCTTCTGTACACTCAACGCAGCAAGTGCGTTTGCGGTCTCGTCGTCATAGGCTAATCGCGCCTCTTCTTTGAGTAACCTTTCCTGCAGATTTGAGACGGTTTGCTCCAAAACCGTAACGCTGTCCCAGGCGGTTTTCAGAGGATTGTACTTTGTTGGGAGGCTGGCTAATATCTTCGCCATTATGGCCACGTCAGACATGCGTTCACCGAGATCGGCTAGCTGAGCCGCCATATTTTGCACTTTTGCCACGTGCTGTATTGCCGAATCGCTCGGGCTCATCCGGTATTCATGAAATTTTTGCGTAAGAATTAATTTATTGTTTGCTGACTTTTGCTCATGAATAGCGCTCAGCTTGGTCCACATCTCGTGAGACGTCTTGCAGGTGATTAGGCAGCTCATTTGCTCCTCCTCGATGGACGAAGACAGAATGAATTTCGCTTTTGCGTCTTCTCTTGTCCAACTCTTCCCTTCCGCGGTCGTCAGGTCCGTCGGCTTCAATTTTTTTCCAATCACGACATCATAGATGCCGTAGGCTTGCAACGCTGCGGTCACTTGAAATTTCCAACACTGAAAATTCTTGCCGTTCAACTTGCCGATGGTCTTCACGGAAATCTCTTCCGCCATGTTCATCGATTCTCTCGACGTGTAAGTACCTCACGCGTAACTCCAGCGGCTACACTCGCGACAATTGCACAATTCACTCTAATCTTCGAATTCTACGAGTCTCTCACGCGAACCGAACGTGGGGGCCCATAACCTGTTGGAGATAGGTTGCAAAGGCGAGGGACCAGTAAAATAAAGTGAATTTCAATGCAAGCTTAACTTTATTTGTATCGACTATACTCTCACGAAGCCGCGAGACTGACTGACTGTGATCGCGAGGAACCACACAACATATAAACACATAGAACGTCGCACGCAGTTACAATACGTCGACGTGCGACGTGCGACGTGCGACGTGAGTTCGTAAACACATCAGACAATAGAACATGGTGATAGGAAGGAATGTGAAAGTGCGAAAGCATTTACTCCAACATCTCTCTTCACCCTTTCATTGATCAAGACGGCCTTCTGAGAGTAGGAGATCGATTAAAACATGCTCCCATTCCCGATCGCACGAAGCACCCTATCATTCTCTCCGCTCATCCCCTCGTGTCCCTCATCATACGCCACGCTCATGTGCGATCTCTCCACGCCGGTCCTCAACTCACGCTCCTCACATTGCGACAAGACTATTGGATCCTCCAAGCTCGCAAGATAGTACGATCCCTTATTCACAAATGTGTGACGTGCGCGCGAGAGAAGGCCGTAGCTCCTCAGCAACTCATGGGCGATCTCCCCTCGCTGCGAGTTTCTCCGCCGACTCGTAGCTTCCTACATTGCGGTCTCGACTACGCCGGACCTGTTCAGATACGAGCTTCGGGCGGTCGCGGGATCAAGTCTTGTAAAGCTTACATCGCGCTGTTTGTGTGCCTCGCTACGAGAGCGATTCACTTGGAATTAGTCGGAAGCTACTCCACGTCCTCCTTTTTGGACGCTTACACTCGTTTTTGCGCGCGTCGCGGATTGCCGGCGTCAATGCACTCGGACAACGGGACTACGTTCGTCGGCGCGGACCGGGAATTAACCGTCGCGTACAAAGCGGCTGTCTCAGATCCGAATTTTTTTAATTCTACGGCGACCGACAATACTCAGTGGCATTTTCTCCCACTGTCAGCGCCTCATTTTGGAGGATTATGGGAAGCAGGAGTAAAAAGCGTGAAATATCATCTACGTCGCGTTATAAAAAATTATACGCTGACCTTCGAGGAGTTCTCCACACTTCTCTGCAAAATCGAAGCGTGTCTTAATTCGCGTCCTCTCGCTCCGCTGCGAGACGAGCCTCATGAGTACGAAACATTAACACCCGGTCACTTTCTGATCGGGTCCGCAATCACCGTTTCTCCTTCTCCTTCCCTCTTAACACTAAATGAGAACCGGTTGTCTCGATGGCAACTCGTGCGTCAAATAGCCGAGCGGTTTTGGAGGCTGTGGCAAAGCGACTATATAAACACACTCCAGCAGCGGGTCAAATGGCGTCGAATTCAGCCTCCAATTCAAATCGGGCAACTAGTCTTATTGCGAAACAACGCCCTACCACCTTGTAAATGGGAACTCGGTAGAGTTACTCAATGTCACCCCGGTCCCGACGGACTGATACGTGTTGTAACGGTCAAAACGGCCACCTCGGAGTATAAACGCCCCATCGTCAAGATTTGTATCCTCCCGATCGATTTAGAAGGCGCCTAACTCGCTCACGGCGGGCGGTCCGAGCCACCACACTTGCGCCGTCTTCTTAGCATTAAGTAACCCGTAAATAGCCTTTGTATATAATTTAGATTTAAGTTGTAATGACTCAAGTTTCTTATCAACCCATCCATCGCCTCACAAGACTCACTCGAGAGTCACTATCGTCGAAACTTCTGTTTCGTGGCGGGCGGTATGTTAAGGAGCGTTGTAACCGTGCCGCGAGGCTGACTGCTACGCGCCTGCTGTCAGTCTCGTGGCACGGATTCGATCCGCACGGGGTTGATCGATCACGCCGTCCTGTGTGGTCGATCACGCGTTGACGCGGCCCTTTGGAGAGGTGCGTGCCTGCCCTCGGAGCGAACGCGAGCGACGAGCAGACTCGATTCACACAGGTTCGCGGCAAGTTTTCTCCGCATCGCGGCCAAATATTTGTGCGTGGTTCCATCACCGTTGAGCGCGACATCGTCGCCAAGCTTTCGCCAAGATCTCCGATCGAACTCTGGCCACGACAGTGTTCGTGTAACAAAACCTGCCTGTGTAAATAAATCGCATGAACAATCAACCGAGTTTTCATTCGCCGCCCTCGCCCTCGGTTCGCACTCTATCTTGTGAGTGGCTCCGGCATCTATCGCGCTCCGACAAAATCAAGTCGAGCCCGAAACAATTTCTATATATATAAAAAAAAGATGAATGTATGTTTGTCCGCTATGCAAATCTACAGTTTTCAAATTAGAACAACCAAAGGTATACTATCTCATAATACTCTAACTTATGTTAGACCGTAGACGTATTTTGAGAACCACATCATTACCGATTTTTTGGGAAACCGGTTCCAAAATTTTTCTAATGGTGCGTGTCCACCTGCGAGTAAAACTCTCGAGAATATCTCTCGAGAGTTATTCTGACACTGTCCATTTGAGAGTAATTTTTCTGACATTGTATTCTCGCGAGAATCCGGAGAGTATTCTTTCGGAGAGTTCTCTCAAAACCGTGTCCACTTACGTACTTTTTTAGTCGATGTCTGAGAGTAGTGACATTATAATGTCGCATAAACGAAAAAACTTACGGCTGCTATAGTGGTTAACATTATTTTAAAAAGAAAAAGGGTGTTAAATAACAACAAAAAGACCTTCTGGGTCAAGCAATGGATTGATCGCAGGTGTACATTCGTTGCCGAATCTGTTCTAATTAAAGAGCTCAAGATTGAAGACTCCCAACAATTAAAAGTTTCTGTAGACTTACAAGTTGTAAAGTGGAATACATAGTGCGATATTATTATTTTTCAGTTTGCGAAATACCTTAATGTTAGATTTTTATATGTAAATATTTAAGAATTTTATTTTTTTTTAAATGTACTTAATTCGCGATGTAAAAATGTATTTAATTTCAGCACTGTAAACTACAGTGTAACTAAAATGTACAAACTATGTCAAACTAAAGTGTAACTAATTATTGACCAAGTAATTAGAGAATGTATTAAAAATATTTTTACTTGATTCTTATGAATTTTTCTTCGCACTTTATTCGCAGAACATAAAAATTTTTTTATTTCTGTCACAGTAGTCATGAAGTATCGTATTCCATAATAGTTCATGATTTCCGCATTGTTCAATAAGTTCCTTTATGTCATTAAAGGAACAAAGTTTTGCCATCTCGGTTTTTACTCTCAACATGTAGCTCTCAAAATACGAACAGCGAACGGGCGGGTCACGCCGAGGCCCATAGCCAGGACAGCCAGACACAGAGAGCACGTATCCCGCCACGACGTAACGGCCCGAGTGCGGGGGAACCACCAAGGGGGGCGCCCCGACAAAGGTCCCCGATAAAGGCACATAACCCTCACCGGAGTTCCGCCACTGGTCGACAGGTCATGGCCCGTCCAGCCTGGCCGTCGACGAACCGGCCCACGAGTCGCGGCCTGGACAGCCGGACTTGAAGCGGATTTGAAGCTCTGCCGGTAGGTGGAGGCGGATGCAAGAGGCGCCCAAACCGGACGCGGCGATCGCATAGGGCACAGCAGTGGTCGGGCGTGGCGATCGGCAGCAGCGGAAGAGGTTGACAATCCTGGTGCGCAGGAGCGCGGGCCCGGCGTGGTCCCGCCGGGCCGGGGAGCGGGCACTGTCGTGTGAGCCGCCATCGTAAGAGGTACCACCGGCCCTCCGGGACGACGAGCTGCCGCCGAAAGAACGAGCTACTTTGTAAGGCCACTGCTCTAGCACCTCCAAGTAAGACGATACCGAGGCCCTCCCGAGAGTCATGTTGCGCCGCGAGAATGTGTAAAACCCGATTATAGAGTATATCGAGAGAAATACCGCGGGAGGGCCCGGTCGGAAAGTTATTGGAAATTGCCCGTCTCGGGAATCCGGAAGTGCGGCCGCCGACAGTCAGCGTTTCGTGGTTCGTCTGATTTCCGTGCGAGTTATTCGTTTTTGTTTGGCGCGTTCGATTGGTTGTAAAACTCTCAATTGCCGCGTAAGGATGTACCGTCCGTCTTGTGAGATCGTTAGTGCCGCGTAGTAGGGATTCGATTGTATGTGTTTCGTGATTTGTTCGACTTTCGCGTGATTGAAGCGTTTGATTTCATGATTTAGAGTATCGTTGAACGGGGAGATGCGCCGTGCGTAATCGAGACGTTTTAGGCGGGGTGCTCTTCGCACGACCGGGCACCGTATCATCGCGGGGCCGCAGCGTGAGCTCCGCGTGATCGCGTCGTGGCGTGCGGGCATCGTTTCGCATCGTGGACTTCGCGAGGCCTCGAGCGTGATGACCGAGGCCCATCGCGAGGTCAGTTTGGGATACTCGCGTAATCCGAAGGGATTAGCGGTCATTCTGGGACGTGCGTAATCGTGAGAGATTCGCGGTCTGCTGTCGTGTTAAGGTATCGTTTGCGTGATGCTGATGTGCCGTTACCGTTTTGCGTAATGTATCGTTTTGCGTGACGTATCGCCTACGTTATTGTATCGTTCTGAAATTCCGCTTTAATGTATCGTTCTGAGATTCTGCGTTAATGTACCGTTCTGAAATTCCGCGCTAATGTATCGTTCTGAAATTCCGCGTTAATGTATCATTCTCGTCCCGCGTTACTGTATTATCCGGCGTTAACGGGTCGCGCCGAGTTGGCGCATCAGCGCGCGAGTATCGTCCCGCGCTGAATGATATGATCGACCCCTCTACGGGGGACCATCCACTATCTTGCCCTCCTGTTTCTTTATGAAATATACTTTCTCTTGTTACTATACTGTGCCCTGTTTGATTTGAATGCGCTGCTTTCCCTCTCCTCCGATCGAACCGCGACCTGAAATATTTGTGTGTAGACGTTAAGGTAAAGTTTTGAGTAAGGTGGTGTGGCCTTCTCTACACCTGGCGCCCAATATCGAGTTTAGTGAAAATATTCGATCGAGCTATCGTGGATGTCTGGACTAATAATCACTTCCCGCGATTTGAGAGACTTAGTATAAAGTGACGGTGCGCTCCTTCTCGGCTGGCGAGACCGAGGGGACATCGTCGTCGTCATAATATATATATATATATATATATATATATATATATATATATATATATATATATATATATATATATATATATATATAAGTATATATATATATTATATTACATACATAGCTGAGTATGTCTGCACTCCAAAGAAATTTTGTATATCGAAGAGTTTCTTATGCATAGAAACTTATGTTATAGAATGGAGCGTCGATGGCAGACTGTCATAATTTATGACCTATAATTGTCCCATCGTTTGACAAGCTATGTGTCGGGACATGGTTTATGATATCATTCGGACGAGATTTTTTTTACTAATAAGAAAAAAGCCTATTTGCTTATTGAGACCCAAAGGGTCTAAGGGATGTCACGTCTCTGTGACGTAGAAGTAGAAAAGGAAGAAATGATTAAGAAAAGAGAAAAAGCGATAAACGAAATGTGTTTGGGCTGTTAACCAAAGAGTTGAAATTATATTATGATGGCGCTCCCGCGCAAAGGCTACCGAGAGAGAACTGTCGCGCCAAGGGAACTAGACCCTCCTAGTAATAACTGATGGCGCCACATGTCATTTGGAGGCGCTTGCTTCGTATCCACTAGCTCGGCAGTACCGATTTCCCTCACGGTGTCGTTATGTATCGCAAGACAGAGAAAGTTTAGCCATCGTGAACGATGGACGTATTATTTTGTACACGCAAATAAAGAAAATTGTATTCAAGGAAAGCAAGCGAAGTTATTTATATTCAAAGACGAGAAAATACGTGCCGTGCACCCGGCTCACCGAGAGCTGCGCAAACAAAATGTATAAAACGATGGAAAAGTTAATATTCTATAGTATTCTCAAGCAAGCGAGTGAGCAAGCAGTCTTTGTGCATATGGAGCAAGAGTTGTTGGAGCAATCCGATCGACTGAATTCGATCGAAGAATTTGCCGCGTGGGAGCAACGATGTGTTGAGTTTATTGAATCGTTGGAAGAACAAAGCCGAGTCAAACGGCCTCGATTATCCGACGAGCCAATATTAATCGGCAACCAACAGTCGTTGGTGGCTCAAATCGCGCGAATCGAAAGCATAAAAGATTCGGTACGTCAACGTTTCGTGCATGCGGGTGCCGGATACAGTGCGAGTGAGACAGGACTCAGATGGCGCGAGATAGATACGGCTTTCAAAAGTCGCATATTGACTGGTGCGGTAATCAATACCGATCACATTAAACCGTGAAAATTTCTCGAGGATGCGAGAGACATTGTGCTCAATCATGTGCAGAACGCCATACAACAACATAACAGCGTAAAAATAAACACAATGTTTAATGGCGAATTTGTTGGGTGACAAACGCGCAAATAAAAGTGTCGCTACGGGAAACCGCAAACTCTTTCATATGTCCGATCTGCGCGAGTGGTATAAGTTGCGCGTTATCGAGCCCACTTTAGCATTGCTGGATAAATTCCAGGAACGTGATAGCGAGTGGGCGTTGTCGCGTATACACAATTTGACAGTGAATGTGAACAAATACAATCCTATGCGCGCGGAATGTTACCTGAAATTACCTCAAGAAATTAAATTGAAAAAAAGCGGTGATCAACGTGGAATCTATGGATAATGCGTGTTTTGCGTGGTCGGTGGTCGCCGCGTTGTATCCAGTTGTGAAAAATACATATAGAAAATCTTCATACCCCGATTATAAAACAGTATTAAATTTAAAAGACATTGAGTTTCCAATGACTTTGAGACAAATTAAACAGTTCGAACAATTTAACGACGTGTCGATCAATGTATATACTGTCGAGGGAGAGAAAACGCCAAACGTTCTTCCGATACGGCTTACCGACCGGAAGAGAGAAAAGCACGTAAATCTGCTGCATGTGCAGGACCCGCGAGACGACAACGTGGGACATTTCGCATGGATAAAAAATCTATCCCGCCTCGTGAGCTCGCAATTGAGCAGGCACCATGGTCGGAAATACTTTTGCGATCGGTGAGTATACACCTAATAAATAATAAAAATAATTTTTACGTAAAAAATAAATAAAAAATTTTATTATTTACAGATGTTTGCACTACTTCAGCTCCAGCGAGAAATTGGAAGCCCACACCATCGACTGTCAGTAGATGAACGACTGCGCGATCAAGTTACCTTGCAATAACAACAAGTGGCTGCAATTCAGTAACTACGACGGGAAAGAACGAGTCCCATTCATTGTGTACGCGGACTTAGAGTGCGTCCTGAAAAAGACGGAAGCGGATCCAGAAACATCCGACATATACCAACACCATGAGGTATTTAGCGTCGGGTATTACATACGGTGCTCGTACGATGACGCGTTATCCACGTATCAATTTCGTCGCGATAAAGATTGTATTACGTGGTTCGCCGAGGAGCTAAGACGTTTAGCTCACGATGTAAAGCCTATCTTGTCCACCAATGTACCCATGGTGGATTTGACGCGAGACGAGTGGGGAAACTTTAACAGCGCAACGCACTGTCACGTGAGGGAGAAACCGTTCGTCCCAGACAACACGCAAGTACGCGATCACTGTCATTTAACCTAAATTATAAAAATTCATATCACATTCCCATAGTTTTTCATAATTTATGAGGTTACGATTCACACTTTATTATAAAAGAAATAGCCACCGCTTTTGAAGGACGTGTAGACTTACTCCCAATCACAAAAGAAAAATACATTTCGTTTACGAAAAACGTTGAAAGCATCGAAGATAAAGATCGGAAAACTTGTATCAAATTGCGATTTATCGATTCATATAAGTTTCTCACCGTGAGTCTCGATAAATTGGTATCTTTTCTCAACAAGGATAAACTGCGAATATTACAACGTGAATTTGTACATTATCTGCTGAAAATATTGATTTGCTGACACGAAAAGGTGTATTTCCATACGAATACGTGGATTGCATTGAAAAGTTGGTGGATTCGTGTTTACCACCGCGCGAATCGTTTTATAGTTCCTTGACCGGTGACACAGTATCCGAGAGCGATTATGCGCACGCCGCGAACGTCTGGCAACGGTTCTCCATTGAAACCTTGGGTGAATACAGCGATCTGTATCTAAAGACCGATGTCTTGTTATTGGCCGATATCTTTGAAAATTTTCGCGATAGTTGCGTTGCGAGTTACGGACTCGATCCGGCACATTATTACACTGTACCGGGTTTCACGTGGGACGCCACGTTGAAGCATACGCATATCAATTTCGAACTGGTCACGGACATTGATATGGTGATGTTTATCGAACGTGGTATTCGCGGCGGCCTCAGTCAATGTTCCGGTAGATACGCGCAAGCCAATAACAAGTACATGCAATCTCACGATCCATCGAAACCGTCGTCATATCTCATGTATTTTGATGTAAACAATTTGTATGGCTGGGCGATGTGTCAGCCGCTGCCCTACGCAGATTTTCGATGGGTCGAAGACGTTTCGAATTTCGACTTTAGCGCGATCACTTCGGATTCATCCACGGGTTATATTCTCGAAGTCGATCTAGAGTATCCACAGCGTCTGCACGATGCGCACGCTGATCTACCGTTCTGTCCGACCAGCGATAAGCCACCCGGCAAACGAGAGAACAAACTTCTCGCGACTTTAATCAATAAGGAGCGTTACGTCATTCATTACCGTAACTTGCAACAGTGTACGCAACACGGTCTTTGCGTTACAAAGATACACCGCGTATTGGAATTTTCACAATCTCCGTGGCTCCGCGATTATATAGAACTGAATACAAAATTTAGAACGCTGGCCAAAAATGAGTTTGAGAAAAATTTATATAAATTGATGAATAACGCGGTATTCGGGAAAACGATGGAAAATGTACGCAATCACGTCGATGTAAAATTACTGACAAAGTGAGACGAACGATACGGCGCGGAGGCAATAATTGCGCAACCGAATTTCCACAGCAGGAGCGTGTTTTCGGAAAATCTGGTAGCCGTCGAACTGCGAAAACTCGAGGTGAAGTTCAGCAAACCAATCTATGTGGGTATGTGCATCCTCGATATATCCAAGACATGTTTGTATGAATTTCATCACGAGTACATGTTGCCGTTGTATCGTGACAAGTGTAAAGTCACATACACCGATACGGACAGCCTTATATACCACATCGAGTGCGACGACGTGTACGAGACGATGAAACGCGACATCGACAAATTTGACACTAGCGATTACGCGGTCGATAATGCGTATGGTATCCCACTCGCCAATAAAAAAGTTCCGGGCTTAATGAAAAACGAAAACAATGGTGCGATAATGACCGAATTCGTTGGGTTTAGAGCAAAGATGTACGCCTTGCGAGTGAACGGTAAGAAAAATACGAAAAAAGCTAAAGGTGTTAAGAGTAACGTCGTAGCCAGGTTGATAACGTTCGACGATTACACGTGGTGTCTACGCGCGAAATTGAAATGACGCAACAGCAGTTCTGTATAAGATCAAAATTGCATGAAGTGCGCACCATCCGCGAGACAAAATCGCTCTGAGTCCGTACGACGATAAGCGATATATTGTACCCGATTCGACTAATACGTTGCCGTGGGGACATTATCAAATACCCCCTCCGAAAACGTAGTATAACGTGATGTAAGTATGTAGTGTATATGTATATATGTGTGTAGGTATGTAGGTATGTAGATATGTATGTATGTATGTAGGTATGTAGGTATGTATGTATGTATGTACGTATGTATGGTAACATAACGTAATGTAATATAAGGTAAGATAATGTAACTCATATTATATTGTTGGAAGAGATATTAATAAAAATATTGGATATTTTGTATTTAATATTTTTTACATAGTTTATTTTTCATATATTTTAAAAATACGATCTGCATGAATTAAATAACATTATCCTTATGTATCCATGAGTTGTGCGATCCATCGAATCCCAGCCATTTCACGTAGACCTCGTCACCCCTCCTGCGCAATACTTTCTCCACGAGATACGTATCAGGGTAAGCCGCGCGATGTAACTCATGCTCGTAGAACGCTCCAGCGATAGATTTTCCGCGATAGTCCTCCAGCAGATAGGTTGCGGGATTAGTGTGTTGCACTTTAACGATCTTAAACACCTCGGTGCTCCAATTTGGCGTGTAACCCTTCTTGAAGACTGTTTTGATACTAGATTGTTTTGTGCTTGCTAACGCGTACCCGATTGCCTACTTTGAACTTTGTCAAACCTACGATCTTGATCGCGCTGTACACCGTAGTTAAGAGTCTTTTAGTGATTGCAGGAGTAACGTCAACGGGCCGCATGCCGATCGTTCGATGCTTGCGCGCGTTGTACTCCGCGACGAGACGCGGTAGCTCGTCGACCCACTTGTAAGTTCCGTTGAACGTAAACATCTTCCACATGTTATTCTTTAATGTGCGATTGAATCGCTCGACGACCGACGCCTTCAACACTGAATATGTGGAATAATGATTAATGTTGTGTTTCCTCAGGAGACGTTGCACATCGGTGTTGTAAAATTCCTTTCCCATATCGGTTTGTAAGTTTTTCGGACATCTCCCGCTCTCTCGAATTATCTTAGCGATAACTTCAGCCGTCTCGCTTCCACCTTTACTCTTGAGCGGTACAGCCCACGCATACTTGCTCAACACATCGATGACGGTGAGTATATAATGGTAACCTTTGTTGAACCGTGAATACGGGCGCATTTCGACAATGTCAGCCTGCCACAGGTCGTCGTATCCCCGAACTATGACGTGTCTTCGTGGAAAATTTCTTCTCGCCGGAGCATGCAGTTCTTCGACGAGTAGTTGCTTCTCAATATTTTTATGTCCATCGGATGTCATGTTTTTAGCAGTGCGTAATAATATGCACAAAGAAATTATATTATGATTTATATCTCAAACTTTTTTTTTTAATAATTCAATAGCCATTTATTTCCGTTCATTGTCCTTCAATAGTCGTTCTTTGTCTGCCTGCCGTTCTTTGTCCACTAGCCGTTTATAGCCATTCGCTAGCTGTTCATAGCTGTTTCTGAGTCGCTCGTTAGCCGCTTGATAGCTATTCCTGAGCCGTTCCTGAACCGTTCGTCGTTGCCGTTTATCGTCGTCCGTTAATCGTTCATAGCCGTTCCATTTGTTGCTATCCATTGTTGTTGTTGTTCGTTTTTGACTCAACGGTGGTCAAATGCCGAAGCTCGTGTATCGCAATCCGTAACGCTTGCAGATCCTTCTCGAACGCAGCCAGCTTCTCGTCTGACTCTTTCTGTCGATTGCTCATTTTAAAGCACTGATCCACGTATAGTTTGTTAACCGCATCATCAGCTTCCGATTGCGCCACGCGCCGAATCTTGCGCGAATTTGCATCAAAGTTGGCGGCAACCATACAAAGAGCGTTATCCCGCACGTAATTTCTGACTAATCCACTGCATTGATAGTTCGGTTGCGTCTCGCTTCGTTCGAGCGATATGCCAAACTTGTTGATCGGCATTTCAATGCTGATTGAATGATTCGCCGACGCATGGTTTAATTTATAATAAGCCCAGCCTCGCGAAGTTCCTCGATGATTGACAGGATCTCGTTGTCGTGACCGTTGTGACCTGCTTGTCGCGAGCGTCGAGCAATCGGAGACGATCCACCAGCTCGTTGGGGTCATCCCAGTGCACGTAGTCATTTTATTGTCGGTTAGCGTCATCGCGCGAGGCAAGCATAATCCCTTTCCGGATTTTTTCTTCTTGGATTCGGTCGATATCAACGGTGAGATTACACATAGATACTTTTATCCCTTGTTGCCCATTACTCGCCCGCGAGGATCGTGCTTGCATTTATGAGCACTCGTTTTCACCAGTATGTCCTTGTACTTTCGCATATCATCCTCCGTGTAGATCTGTTTATTGGGTATTCTCTTGAAGATCAACTCGTAAATACCGGGTGTGCCAGCGTATCGTACATTGCCGATAATTATATTATCCGCTTTGTCCACGTCAAAACGTTTATTACCGAGCATCAATTCATTCTTGCCGAGATATGGGCCGTACACGTTGTCTGTCTCTACATCGGCGCCCAAAACGTCTGCGATTGGCTCAGTGGACCCAAGCGACTTTGCAATGTTTCTACAAAAAATTCTCGACCCATCGACGTTTGCAAGTGCTTTCGAACGATCGTCCCGATCAACTCGTCCGTGGTTTCAAAAACATCCATGCTTGAGAGGAATTCGGAAATTGTATTTTGCACGTCGGTTTGCGTCGCCGCGGACGGTGTAGAAGTTATCGGTAGTACTATCAATTGATTAGATGTATGTGGTGTCGACGATGGTAGATCCGACCATGAGTCTAATCGTTCCTTTTTTCTCTTCGACGTCGCATCCTCCCAATCCTCCTTATCCTCCTCCTCCTCCTTCTCCTCTTTCTCGCGCTGCTGAAAAGGTAACGTTTCAATCCCCGCGTCAGCGTCGCTCTCCGTCGGCTTCTCTTTCTTCACCGAGATTGAGTTGTTTGCGATCTTTTGCAACGGCCCGATGAGAGGCTTAAAGTGTGTATCCAACTCAATGTCCTTCACGATCTTACCGGTCTTCAAAGCGCGAAGTTTCTTACAAATCGAATCACTCGTTTTCGCAATTTCCTTCGCGATCTTCTCGCGCTTGCGAATATTCTCGCTCCTGTCGATCGTGGCCATCGCGGGAAAAAATCGGAGTGTTAATCTCACGTTTTAACTCGACGAGGTATCAACAACGACTGACCGCTTTTGCGGTATCGCAAACATGTTAAATTCTTTTCTGTATCGGCCGTTCGAAAGCGCGCTGTCCTTGTCTATCACTACGAACCCGTATTTGCGTTTGCCAACAATCGTGACACAACGCACAAAATTCATCGTAGACATGTCGGTATTTTACGTGATCGTTGTACACGTGTTTCAGATTGGTACCATCCTGTTTTGAACAGGATCACTAGGTTCGCGTTGTCACGTATCAGATGTTTAGGTATTCTCGCATACGTTTGACAGAGATAGAAGCAGTCGACGCTCGAGTGTCTACCCTTGAGAGTACTCTCTCACAGCATTTTGCTTATCACAACGCCACGTCATCGAAGACGAAGATTGAGTTTGGACGCGCATCGCTCGGCGAAATGACGTCACTGTTGTTGGAAAAACGTAAAGTAGCCAATCTCGTCTATCGACGTTATACATTCTCCAAGTATTGATATTTCGGTTGCTGCAAACAATTTCGAGTACACATACACGTTTTCGAAACGTACAACCGTGCGGACTTTCCAGCAAGCTTATCAGAACGTTGGTTTTACCGCAATTCGAGGGGCCGCTTCTATGCGTTGCTGCTCCCCATCGACCGTAATCTGTCGTCGCAATTCGTCACGCAAATCGTCAACGGTTGTCGCACAAATCTCATTTTTTAGACTGTCGACTGGAGATTCCGACCGGACGCCTATTTATAGGTGCGCGAAACCGCGAATCGCTCAGTAACAAGATGTTCGTCCTGCTGTCGAGACCTTCCGATATCCGCGATTTGAGCGTCGAACAGATACAATTTGTGCCGAAACCTGTTCTGCTGCGAATGTGTGGTGATCACGGTCCACTACGTGTGGGACAAGCTTCCGGAACATATACAGACAGATTCAGAGGTTCAGACATATCGTCGTTGTTACGAGCATTACAATCAACCGTGGCAGCGAACGCACATCGACGGTCCCGCGCCATTGATAAAGGATTGCGGCGAATGCCACGAAAATAGGCAAAGGCTTATTAAATCGCGCGATTAACGCACTTCCCAATCGAATTGCATATCCCCGGCTATTCAGTTTGGTGGTCCGGGGCACTCATTAAAAAAACGATTAGCAAGAGGTGATCAAGGTATTAACCCATTGGACTCAGCGTGTCGCGAACACGACATAGCTTATTCTCGCAGCAACTATCTCACCGAGAGACACGCGGCGGACAAGATACTCGCCGAGAGAGCGCTAGGACGTGTCGTCGCGAAAGACTCTCTCTGCGAGAGAGCTGCAGCTACAGCCGTCTGGGCGACCATGAAAGCTAACAATAAGTGAAAGCTCGGAATGGGTTTGAAAATGAAGACAAAGACGAGACAAAGATGAAGAAGAAGAGAACAAATACGAAAAAAACGAATACTTCCGACAGCAAAACGCGGTGGTATCTTGCCGATTCTACCGTTGTTGGGAGTTCTCGGTTCGTTGGTCGGCGGAGCGGCGGGAATCGCGAAGGCCATGAATGATAACAAAGACGCGCGGCGTCAGCTGAAAGAACTGAAACGTCACAATCGTGCCATGGAAGGTCACGGACTTTATCTCACTCCGTACAAACGCGGGCGTGGAGTCTCGAGTAAAAAAAAAATGTCAAGGGAAACGTTAAAAAATTCCGAAAGGTGTAACTACCAACGTACAACTGCAACAACTTGCAAAGCGTATGCACATTCCATATTTTAGAGGTATTTTTATGCGTACTACCTTACCGATGGATGGAGGCGTCGAAACGAGAGTGGCATCGTGAATTTTGATAACGCTGAAGGACCGAGTACTCACTGGGTGGCATACGCAAAGAGAGGTGATCGAGCCATATATTTCGACAGTTATGGTAATCTTCAACCGCCGAGAGAATTGGTGCTATATCTAAAGAACAACGTAACGCAAATTGAGTACAATCGCACACCTTATCAACGATACGATCAGAGCAATTGTGGACATTGTGTCTGCGCTTTCTACAGACGGTTGACGCTCAATTTAAAGCCTGGTGTGGCATTGGTTTGAACTCAGTATTTATTCAAACATGTCACTGACATTTACGCTCACCGGCAAGAGTAGCATCCTCGCGGTAAGCTACTTCCCCACCGTGGATTTGAGCGATGGCGATTACGAGCTCGGTCTGACAGATTTCGAAACTGTTGTGAGCGCACAACGATGTAAGAGTAGTAATTAGCACTTGGCAACACCAAGTGCCTCCGATACGAAATCCGACCCTAGCGACAAACGTAAAATCCACATCCGCCGAAAGAGGACTGACGATTGCATCGGACGACCGATCATCCGATGCAATGCGACACGATCAAAAACGCTGACCGCATAGGGCTAGCGGCTAACTCGGGAGCCCCCGAGTTAGCAACAGAAGCGGATGAATACCGCGGAGTCCGACGATCGGCGGGCAGTCCGCAAATTAACATCAAAGCGGAGACGTGCGTCTGAGAACATACGGTCACTACTCCCAATACTTATAATCGTTACTGTTACGCGAGTATCGGGATTTGAAATAAAGGAGATTATTGTAACTTTGGGCAAATCAAATATATTCAACTGATTATTTTACACATTGCGACGAGCTTTATTCTCCGACCCGAAATCTCCGAATCCTGTGCCGGAACTCCCAGTACCGGCACAACAATTGGTGGCAGCGGTGGGATTTCGGCAATCGGAGAACGCCCCCGTCGCGTGTGTTTCCGTCACGAGTATTCGCCTGAAAGAAAGAGCGAACAAGTGAAAGAGGTGTAATCAGCCCGGGCGGAGCACCCGGTAGCAGCCCACTCCAGAGGAAGGAAGCACCCGGTAGCAGTCCGCTCCAGAGGAAGGAAGCACCCGGTAGCGGCCCGTTCCAGAAGAAGGAAGCACCCGGTAGCAGCTATCAGCGACACCGGAGAAGGCCCCGACCTACCGCACGGACTCGCCAGCCCGAAGCAGCGAAGCAGGGACGAGGCGAAGCAGCCAGGCGGCCTGCAGGACACGAATCAACGGAAAACAGATACGATGCGCTACACGGCGTTACTGTAAGTCCGTTCCAATCTATTATTGCGAGCGCCGAAGGTAAAAGTTAGTGATAACCGATAAATGTCAGGCGGCGAAATCACCCCATCCCGTCCCGTCCGAAACGAATCGTTCTTGCACAGCGAGACCGGCGCGGAGCGCGATTGAATATAGCTCGCGAAGCCCCGTAACGCGTAAATAGACGTACCATTAGCGAAGCGTTAGACCGCGTGCGCCAGAATTTAGACTCGCGATTGTCAGACGAACGACTCGCCAATACTAGAATTGCACCCGAACGTTGTAATAGAGCGCGAATTTTCGTTCGACGAAGTAGACGCAAGTTTAACGCGCGAAAAATAATAACGGCGACGGTAGACTGACCCCGACACAAGCAGACGCACATTCAGACGCCGCAGACAGTGACACACCCTACACCAGTAATCTCGATTCACGAGACGAAGAGTCCGCGGAAGACATTATGAGCCAGCGAGGAAGAGCGACTCAAGACAATATCCCCGCGACGAGACTCGCAATATGCCGAGGACACCCGAGCAGGTCAACGCGGAGATAGCGCGACTCCGAACCCTCGGTTAACGAGCAACCGGTCGACATCGACCAAAATCGAGCCCCCGAGCCGACACACGCGGACCTCGCGGCACAGGGCGCCGTGATCACCGACATGCTAACATGTTGCGCGACATACAGGACCGTTTAAACCGTGCAGAGGCCACGGAATTCGACCGTTCTGTCGAACTCCTTCGCGCAGTACGCGATGTACAGGACCGCGTAAGCAGGGTAGAGGCCACAATTTACGATCGTCCTAGCGAAATAGGTCGCCGCGTACGTAGCCAAGGACCTCTGGACGTTACCTACGGGCGAACGAATGACGACGTTCGAAACCAACCGGGACACCATATCGGGTTCCTCCGCTTAAAGGAAGCCCGCAACATGATTCCCGAGATAAACGGCGAATCCCGGGAGCGCGTCCGCGAATTTATAAGCGCGAGTACTTACGCGATGAAAAACATACACCCCGCGGACGAATCGATGCTTCTAGAGGCAATATTATGTACGAAGTTCAAAGGAAAGGCCATGACGGACTTCGACACGCGCGATATTCGCGATTTCGAGCAGTTAAAACGCGAGCTAGAAACGGAATATCTCGGAAAACGCGGCATGACTCATCTGCAGCTAGAGTTTAACTCCCTGAAACAAAAACCGGGAGAAAGCGCTCAAGAATTCGGGCGCCGGGTCGAAAAGCTAGCGCGAGAATTGTACGAGGCCATGGAGGAAGGCCAAGGGCACTCGCAAGAGCAACAGAAAGCGATCCTCGACAGCATTAAGATGCAAGCACTGCATAATTTTCAAATAGGGTTGCACGAGGACATTAAAATGATAGTCAGAGCGCAGCGATACCGAACGTTGCAGGAAGCAATAACCGGCGCCAGCGCCGAGGAAAAGTAAAAGACCCCTCCCCGCGGAATGAAAAAAAAATACGCCATACTAACTTTAACACGGAAAACGCGCGATATCCGGGGAATGAGGCGATACAATGCCACAAATGTGGAAAAACAGGCCATCACGGACGAGATTGCCGTACGAGCCGACCCGCTAATAGGTTCTCATTGCCGAGAGCAGAAAAGCCCAGCGGAATAAATACCGTCGAAAAGTATTGCGATCATTGCGACAAGGTAGGGCATAAACGGGAAGATTGTTGGCAGCTAAAGGGCCGATCCGAAAAGGAAAGAACACGCCATTCTAAAACTGATGGAAATAAAAAACCACAGATATATACAACAGTAAAAGCGTTTAAGCATACGTTAGACAAGGACCATGAAATATCGAATAGCAGCAGCAGCAGCAGCAGCAGCAGTAGCAGTGAAGAAGAAAAGAGACCGAGAAAGCCTAAGGCGCGAGCCGTGAGCGAATATCAAGTTACTCAAGTGACGAGCAAGACTAGAAAAAATTATAATCTCGATCTCGTAACACTCCCGATGCAAGAAACCAAAACGGGAAAAATGAAATTTTTGGTCGATTCCGGAGCAGCACTAACCTTTATCAAAATAGGAAATTTGAAAGGCAATACACAAATGCGTGAAAAGAAACTCGCACTGACAGGGATAACAGGACACCAACTGTACACCCTTGGAAAAATAAAAGCCACGATAAAATTGGGAAAACAAGTCATACGCCATACAATACACGTAGTAAACGACGACTTCCCGATGGACTATGAAGGAATACTAGGAATCGATTTCATCAAAAAGCACAGAGCTGACTGCCTCCATGGGAAAAACGTATTGAGAATCGGCGGGGTAAATCTTAAGCTACAACCGTATAAGAAGCTGATTCAACCCTTCCGCAGTAAAACAATCATACAAACGACAGCTGCAGACCGAAATAGACTAGGTATTGTAAAACGTGTAAAACCTATTTCTGGAGTCTTTATCGGAAGTTGCATAATAAAACCAATAGATTCCACTTGTCTGATAAGCAAATTAACGTCACCGAGAAGACAGTCAAGATGCTCACACCGCATGTAATTCTAGAAGAGGTGCCGGTGAATGACACGGTTGACGTACTCACATTACCCGCGACGGAAGAGCGCAACTCAAGTCAAGAACAACGCGAGAAATTACGTAAAGAACGCATGAAAATTTTAAATAATAAAAAGGAAACGCGTTAGAGCAGAAATGCGATGATTTTGCGCGATATATTTCGTTTGGAAATGATAAGCTAACACACACCACGGCGGTGAAACATGAGATCACGACGCGAACTGATAGCGCGACGGAGAACGTCCGCCTACCCGTGAAACATAAAGAAAAAGTAAATAAAAATCTGATGTTTCAAGAGAAATAAAATTACGCATCATTATAAATTTCTCATCCTCTATCAACACCTCACAACAGGAGCGTCGGCGTCGCCCGTACCACCGTACGAAGTGACGCAATTTATCAACGAGCCAGGCATCTATTTTGAGAGAATCGGACACCTGCAGCAAACGAAAGCAACATGGAAATTAGCGATACGCATAGACGTAACCGCATTAAAAACCAGACATCAGCAGCTTCAAAGATACCTAGGGAGTACCGAAGAACTTTGCAGTTATGCAACTGGAGACGTTAAAATACTTGTCAGATTGCTCTCCGGACCACTAAGAGAGAAAACGATAAAACGACACGCGCCCTAGAACATCTACAAACAATTTACAAATCACCCATAATTAAGCGAGGTTTAATAAACGCCATCGGAGAGATAAGTAAACTTTATTTGGTACCATGGATGCTGAAGATGCAAGAATAATCAACGAACAAATACAAATGCTTGATACCAGCAACAAACGCTACAGCACGCAGCAAAGAACCAGCTGAAGATCATCAACGCCACACTAGGCCACATGGAAAAATTAGAGCAAACTCTATCACACAACGAAATTTACTGGCAAACGTTACAAGGAAACTGCACGACCAATTCATACACCGAGAGGAATAAACGAACAGATACTATTGATAACCGCTATCCTAGCTGACCTCACGACAGACATAAACGACATTACAGACATCTATCTAACATATGCAAAAAATAACATTTTAATTACACGCGTACTTCCAATAGAGAACATAATCGTAGAATTGAAGGAAGCAACCGCGCACTTAACCAGAGGATTAAACTTTCCATTTAAATCCAGACAGAAAACTGGAATACTATCCAAAATACGTAAGCGTAAGCGCATATTACGACAAAGCGAACGTATACACTATCCTCGCGTTTCCTTTATAACATATCCGGTATACGAAATAATAAAAAACACACCTGTACCAATACACAACGATCATAATGTATTTACCCTACTAGAACCCTCGCACACACTAGTAGGAATAAACCGAGAAAATCATAATTATATATATTAAGGAAACGATTTAAATAAATGTACGCGAGAACTACTAAATTTATATGCGATCAGATTTTCCCCGTGTATTTTGTAACTGCAAATGCACCAAGCGAGGTGCAACTTTTTGTAAAAGCACCTAAATACGTAGAAAATCGTAGACAACGTCACGTCATTTCTAAGGTAACATTCTGGATAACATTAGCCGAACCTCAAACATGGTTATATTCCACTCCAAAAATATCGGAAATTATAATACAATGTAATGAGTTACCAGAAAATAAAATTAAAATTGAAAAACCGGAAAAATAACATTGCGCGATAATTGTAAAATAACTACACCAGATATAATTTTAGAAACTAAAAACCGAATCTATACTAAATATGTAGAAATGTATTTACCAGAATTCAATGTAACCAATACCCCGAAAAAAGCATAATATTAGACAACGAATTAGATTCCGAAAAGGAAATAAAATAGAACCAGTAATCAAAGATCCGTCGGAATTAATAAAGTTAAGCTTAAGCCTAGATGAAATTAAAAAGGAAGTGGAAAATAACCAACCCAGCGTTTTCGCAATAAGAATATTATATATCCTGTGGGTTCCGCAACCATAATTATAGTCATAGTAAGCATTATACTTGTAATCATTTATGTAATAAAGAAAAAAGGGAATCATTAAGAATTTAAAGGGGGAAACCACAGCATACATATTAGCATATAAGAAACTTAGATTGTAACCTCTCAAGAAAAAGAAAAACCCAAACAAATAAATAACGAAAAACTTCGAAGACCTCAGTTTTTTTTTTCCGCGGGGGAAGGAATGTTGTGAGCGCACAACGATGTAGAGAGTAATTAATGCACTTGGCAACACCAAGTGCCTCCGATACGAAATCCGACCCTAGCGACAAACGTAAAATCCACATCCGCCGAAGGACTGACGATTGCATCGGACGACCGATCATCCGATGCAATGCGACACGATCAAAAACGCTGACCGCATAGGGCTAGCGCTAACTCGGGAGCCCCCGAGTTAGCAACAGAAGCGGATGAATACCGCGGAGTCCGACGATCGGCGGGCAGTCGCAAATTAACATCAAAGCGGAGACGTGCGTCTGAGAACATACGGTCACTACTCTCCAATACTTATAAATCGTTTACTGTTACGCGAGTATCGGGATTTGAAATAAAGGAGATTATTGTAACTTTGGGCAAATCAAATATATTCAACTGATTATTTTACACATTGCGACGAGCTTTATTCTCCGACCCGAAATCTCCGAATCCTGTGCCGGAACTCCCAGTAACGGCACAACAAACCTATTACAACGATACGACGTAATTCTTTGAACAATAAATTCTACTTTGACGACAAGGAGATTACCGTTCCCGAAGGATCGTACAAATTGCGTGACATAGACACGTATTTGAAACAATTAATTTTACAATTGGGCCAATCCAATAATAATAATAATATATTGCGAGAAAGAAACATGTCGGCGAAGATGAAGAATATCCGTTGATCATTCGAGCTAACAACAATACGATAAAGAGTGAGATCAAATGTGCTTATCGGATAAATTTCACACAAACGAACAACATTGGATCGTTGCTGGGATTTTCAGCGAATCGCGTGCTGGACCCGCGACAATGGTACGAATCGGACGTACCGATAAATATCATCAGTGTAAATATCATTCGCATAGAGTGTAACGTGATTGCGGGCGCGTACAGCAACGACAAGTACGTGCACACGATACACGAGTTTTCGCCGAATGTGCCACCGGGATATAAGATATCAGAAACGCCGGCGCAGATCATTTACCTTCCGATCATCGTACGGAGCATTACTGATCTAACGATTCGCGTCGTGGATCAGGACGGTCGATTGATTGATTTTCGCGGAGAAGAGATCACCGTTAGACTGCATGTGCGAAGACGACGACTGTGGTAAACCGTGAGATGCTCATACTGAACGAAGTAGAGAAGGTGCGACAGACGAGTAACAAAATTAGAGAGACAATCCGATCGCCGAAGAAGAAACTCACTGCGTCGAACGTTGAATTTTTGAAATCATTGGGTTTCGTCGTATGAAATGGTTAATATCTTAAACATTGGAGGTGAACCGATCTTTGATGATAGCGTCATCAAGATTGAGACTCACACGTACAATCCGTACGCCAATACGACGTTTGGACACAACGATGAGATAAGAATACCCATACAACAGCAAGATTTATACACGTTGCCATGTGAAAGCTTTCTCTACTTCGAAGGACGATTGGTAATAAAGAAAAGAATAATGAGTCTCAGGCAACGCTTGTAAATAATTGCGTAGCGTTCATGTTTGATGAGATTATATGAGCTCAACGGTGTGGAGATTGATCGCAACAGAAACGTTGGAATAACCAGTACCATCAAGAACTATGTATCGATAACGTACGACAAGGCGGAGATGTTGCGGAATGCTGGATGGGACGTTTCATCGAGCATACCGGATGGATACTTCAACTTTTGCGTATTGCTCAAGATGTTGCTGGGCTTTTGTGAAGATTACAAACGCGTCGTTGTTAATGCTCGTCACGAATTAATTTTGATACGTGCGCGTAGCGACAACAATTGCATTGTAGGACATCCGGCGACGGAGCCGGAAATCGAACTGTTTAAGTACAGTAGCGAATGCCTCACGTTACGTTAAACGAAGTTAATAAACTAGCCTTGTTACGGACCTTGGGGAGCGGGCGATATCTTAGTGTTAGTTTTCGTTCGTGGGATCTGTATGAGTATCCTCTCTTGCAGAGTACGACCAAGCATTCGTGGGCTGTCAAGACTGCGACTCAGCTAGAGAAGCCGCGATACGTTATTTTTTGCGCTGCAGACCGGCCGCAAGAATATCATGTCTCAAAATGTTTAGCGTATTCGATGACTGTAATTTGACCAATGTCAAGCTTTATCTAAACTCCGAATTTTATCCGTATGATGACTTGAACCTAGATTTTACTAAAAATCGATACGGCCTTCTTTTTTATATGTATGCGCGTTTTCGTAAAACTTATTACGGATACGATTCCAGTGATACGCTTTGCAGCGTGTATACATTCCGATGGAAGGACCTTTTGTTGTCATCAATTGCTCCGCGACAAAATGAGTCTGTCAAGAGCGCCACCGTGGATGTGCGAATAGATTTGACTGTAAAGAAAATGTACCTGCAATACTACCGCCTATTGTCTCATTTTGCACGATCGTGTAATCGAATACTGCCCCTGTCTAATGTAGTGCGCAAACTCATGTAAATCACCATGTTGACAAATATTCCGATATAAGAGCGACTATGTAGCGCGATACGGTACAGTACGGATCATTCCTTCGTTACATCATGATCGTGCCAACGTTTTCGATGCTGCAAGGATTCATCGTCGGGATGAAATTTGTCGTAAAGGAGGCACGGTGCTGAGAAACGGGATCGTT